>JBBPTJ010000246.1:4504-14766 GCA_038094035.1 Pulveroboletus aff. ridleyi
AAACCAGATATCAAGCATCCACCACGCGATAGTGCTGCGGTGACAGATCAGTTAATGAGAGTGGTAGGGAAGGAAACGCGAGGAATACCCTGAAGAGAGTCTAATGAAACCGGGTCAATCGGCATAAGATAGAACGGAACAGCAGCACGTACCGTGCGCTCTTGCGACCCAAGCTAGCCATTGGTGAGACCGATTCAAACAAAAAGTTAAGCCACTCACGTCCACAACGCGTAAAGGAAGCCGCAGAAGCAGAAGGCCGCAATGAGCATAAGGGTAACGAACTGCAACAACATGGCGCGAAGAGAGAGCACCATGAGATTGTTCCTTAACGTGACAAAGGCAAGCCTACGAGCGCTGAGGGACTCGCGGACCATGAAGTGAAGGAAACTACCTTGGGAATAGTAGGACGGCAATAACTGCTAGAAAATCTATGCCAATGTCCCTAGCCCATTGATCTGTAATGGATGTTACGATGGTAAGGTGAGGCAAGGTGAGATTTTTACCCTCGTAAGTGATGCCATATACCCTGAATATTGCATATATAAAATATGAAGTTACTATGGCGAAAAGAAGTGAGATGGAGTGAGTTAGTGTAATGTTGAGAAATATCAGACCAAAGGCTATATCGAAGCCATTCTAGATAGGGTGCTCCAATCAGACGTCTTCCATGATCTCCAGACGAGTGCCTCAGAGCTCACCCAAGTACCCTTGAAGTAGACTGTGGAAGAAGATATGAGTGAAGTAGGGGAGAAGGGATGATAACTTGCCCTTGATGCCGTGTTCTTGCATGGCGGCAAGTTTTTCGAGAGTGAATCCGAGGGCATACACCATGAATATGAATTCAGCAGTGTTTATCCTGTAACGCTGGTTCATCTCGATGGCTATGACGAACAAGACAAAGAGAATCAGGAAGCTGAAAAACGTCAGTGATCGTGAGAGGAAAGAGGAGGTGGATGTACTTTATGTACTCCAAGACGGCACGGATAGCGGGAACCTTGAGACTGGAGAGAAGATTGAGAGAGCATATAGGGAAGGTAGAGAAGACGTACCGGTAGTGATCTAGAAGGGGGGCCTTGTAAGGATCGTAAAAGTGGATTGGTGTACGTTTGTAGCGCTGAACAGGATTGAATTAAGGGAAAAGAGAGATGTAAGGAAAGGCGTACGTCTGAGAGGATGGCGTGGCTACTTTCGGGCTGGTAGACACACTTTCCACTGGTGGGACTGTAAGAGGGTGAGGATGAAGGGAAAGGGAGGCGCATACATCCAGATTGCATGTATGACTCGTTGACACGGCGGGCTTTTTATGAATCGGCGAGCTTTCGAGATGATAGCCATTTCAATGGCGTTTCCAATATGGTCCTCGAGGTCGACGTCGCGTAGCTGTCTGGCGAGTTGGAGGACATGGGCGTCTGCACCGGACCAGACTGGCCAGGAAGTGGTGAGAACGCGGGCGAGATCGAGAAGACAGGTGCCGTTGTCACGGAGGATGCGGATGGCGAGGATTTCGCAGAGTGCGGCACGCGTTGTGGAGAGAGGGCCATCTGTGAGGTTTCCCTCGTCGCGAATGAAGTATATCCTGTTTAAGAGAAAGGCGAATACGACGGATTTGTTTCCTGCACGCTGGATAGCGTTGTACTTGTCCTCGAGGGGCCGGATGAGCGTGTACGTCAGGTCGGGGGCCGTGAGCTGTGGGTGGGTGAGAGGGTGCAGAGAAAGATGGACGACGACGAACGGCTTCAAGGGAGAGCGGTGCGTCTGTTTCGAAGTGAGTCGCTCAAAGGGGAAAAAGGGACGAGAAGACGGACCGATATAGTGCTGTGGATGATCTTGGCGGTCAGCCAGTCAGGATCGGTGAGAAGATCACGCACAATAACGTCCTGTGTGGTTGTGAGCGTGAGCGCTGTGAACGAGAGGGCGACTGACGGTTCTGATGGCGTGTATGATGGGCCACACCGGCGCACTCGCCAGCAGTGGTTGTCGTTCCATGGAGAGCGGCTGCGTAGATCCCCACGTGACAGTCTCACGGGATTGCAGCTCCGCCACCGCGCGCGCGTCCCATCCGAGTCGCGTCCCTCACTGCTCGTCTTCATGCTCCCCGTCCAGCCGCCCCCCGTCAAGATATACAATGCCGTATACTCGTCCGTTCAGGTCTACGAGTGTATGGTCCGTGGTATCGCCGTCATGCGCAGACGCGGCGACTCGTATGTCAATGCGACGCAGATCCTCAAGGTCGCCGGTATAGAAAAGGGCAGGCGCACAAAAATACTCGAGAAGGAGATCCTCCCCGGAAAACACGAAATCGTACAGGGCGGATACGGTAAATACCAGGGTACTTGGTGCGCACCCACGCCCGCTCCCCGCCCGCTTCACTCACTCGTCTCCCAGGATTCCACTCGACCGTGGTCGTGACATTGCCGCCCAGTATGGCGTCGCACCCCTTCTCGCCCCGCTCTTCGACTTTACGCCTTCCTCAACCTCCCTCACTTCCCTCCCCCCCGCAAACGCTGCCCCATCCCCACGTCCAATCTCGGCCGCATCCTCCTTCTCCGCACCAGCCTATCCCCAATCCGTCCTCCCTTCCGCCTCCATGATGCCTGGCTCCGCTCTCCGCCTTCTCAACCAGGGGCGCGCTCAGGGGCTCTTCACCCCCTCTACTTCCGCCCTCGCCCCTACCAGGTCTGCCATCTTCCCCTCCTCCGCAAGTCAATCAGCCCACTCTCCCAGTGCACCTTCTCCCACCCCTCCCCCGATCCACCAATCCCTCAAGAGAGCCAGATCGGACTCCGAGGTAGCCTTCATTCAGCCCTCCGCCCATCCCAACCATGCTCCTCAACCCCCCGACGCGCTCGCCGACATCCGCCCGTCTTCCCTACAAGATGATGGCCCACCTCCACCTAAGCGGCCTCGCAATGAGCCTACCCCACAACCCGAACCCTCTCAGTCTTTCACATCTTCCTCCCAACCCCAACGCACTACTCCTGTCAACGACGTGTCCTCACCCCGCCTGGCCCCTTCTCCCCATCTCCCTTCCACAAATGGCAACTCAGTCAATGGCATAGACACTGATCCTCTCCCTCTTCGCTTCTCTACAAAACCGCCCCTTCTGCGTGACCCGTCTATCTTTAGGGATGCACGTCGTGCACAGCTCGTTGCCGCAATCTGCCGACAAGATGATCCAGCTCCTGTTTTTCATCTCCTCCGCGAACCCACCGCAGACCCTTCCCTTCCCCTCGACGTAGATGCCATCCTCGACGACAAGGGCCACTCGGCCCTTCACCTTGCCGCATCCCTTGGCCGTCAGAGTATCGTAGAGCAGCTCATCGCTGCAGGTGCCGACATACATCGAGGGAACTTTGCCGGAGAAACTCCTCTCATCCGTGCATCCATCGACACCCATAACTCCGACCAACAATCGTTCAACGTCATCGTCCAGGCATTATACCAATCTATACGCACTCTTGATACCTCCAGAAAATCAGTTCTCCATCATATCATGTATCTTGCTGGCATACAAGGCCGTGCAGTCTGTGCCCGATATTACCTCGATCAGATATTCATGTGGATAGCACAGAACCAGGGCGGCGACTTTAGGTCCATCGTCGATCTTCAGGACGAACACGGCGATACTGCTCTCAACATTGCCGCCCGCATCGGGAATCGAAGCTTGGTTAGGACCCTGTTAGATGTCGGCGCTAACCGAACACTACCAAATAAACTTGGCCTTCGTCCCGGCGATTTTGGGGTAGAGGTCGAGGTAGGTGCTGTGATGTATGACAGATCTACTAGTGTTCAATCCCTCCCATCAGGAGTTAAGTGGTGGCCCTCGGGCAGAGGACCTATTGGCGTCATTGCGGACAGGTCCTTTGGCTCCAGTGCAAAAGAGTCAGGATATCATTGCAGGCATGTTCCCCTTCCTTGCTGGGGCGACGTGATATGTGGTGCTTACCCACTCGCAGATATGACGACAATGATCCAACATCTTAGCTCTGAGTTTTCTGCAGAGATTAAAGCAAAGCAAGACTCACTCGACGTAACACTGGCTCACCTTCGCGCTGCCACGCGAGAGCTCTCGGAGCAGCGAAAGCAGATACAATTGTGGCAAGGTCGGTGTGCAGAACTTGACCAAGTGCATCAGCGAATACGAAATCTTGAAAAGGCGATTGCAGAGGAAGACAACTTCGACTGGACTGGCAGGACAGACCTCTCTGGTAGGGACGGACGGGAAACGGCCGGTCCTGCATTTCAATGGCGGGGCCCGAGCTCTACCATGGCGGGAATCGCTGGTTCAATGGACGTTTCGTTTAGTGTCGAAACCGAGCCCCCAATACCAACGACTGACTCTATCGCGAGCCTGATACGATTACGACGATTGAATATGTGGCATATAAGAATGGAGGAGTTGGTCGAGGCAAGACTAAAGTCTCTGCAGGGAGCGAGCGCAGAAAAGGAGTACCAGTGCAAGAAGATCGTCGCGCTCTGTACTGGGATCCCCGTCGACAGGGTGGAGGATGTGAGTTGCTTGATGGCGGTGAATCCCGAGCTCGTACATCGTGTTTACGCTTGCATTACCCGTTCAGATGCTGGAAAACTTGGTGATTGCGATGGAGAGCGAAGCACAGGTGGTGGACATTGTTCGGGTATCTGGTTTTATGCAGAAGGTATGCCCAGCCGCTTTACGATCCGCTCCCGCTGAATCCAAATTTCGCGATTGACTCAATTTCCCGCCTGGTATAGGTCAGGGATGGCGTAATCTAAATTTTCCTTTACATGGAGCACATCCTCGCTCCTTTTTTCTTTCTTGCCCTGTATCACGCACGTTCGCCAATGTTATTGTAACCCTTGTTGCCCACACAACCTACACGTCAGTTTCCGGCGCAAACAACTGAAAGTTGCGGTTGTAGGTTCCAGAGGCGAGTAGTCGACCGTCCATAGTGAGATCCACCGACATAACCTTTCCGGAGTCTGTCGTAAGTGTGCGGAGCAGTTGCCAATCGTCTGCGCTCCACAGCTTGACGAAGCCGTCGTATCCTGCGCTTGCGAAGTAGAGTCCCGAACGGTATCCCCACTCCTCTGCCCCATCGTCGTCACTGTGGTCCCCACTCTTGTCTGCTCCCGCTTCCTCGCTAGCAGATCTCACACCGTTCATGACGACCTCATCGTTGACAAATACGCTCGGGGGCAGACCGTCGCTCCGGAAGAACCGGACGTCGGCGACATTGGAGACGTGTGCAGGAATGGTGTAGAGTGCTTTCAGGGAACGCATGTCCCATATCCGGATTGTATCGTCACCAGCGCCTGTAGCGATTTGGTAACTGGGGACGGCAGCATACTTAGCGATTGGAGGAAGCTTTAAGTTTTGAATAGGGAGCGAAGGACGCACCCGTTGGGGGAAAAGGCGATGCCAAAAATCGCTTGGACATGACCGTCGAGAACCATCGCCGTCCGGCCCGTACGTAGATCCCACACACGCCCGATGGCGTCTAGACCGCTGGCAACAAGGTTAGGGTAACGAAGAATTATGTGGGACCGAGACCGACCCAGATGCGACGAGCGCACCGTCGTCCTGGAACTCGACCGAGTAGACTTCTTTGGAGTGGCCCTCTTGGAGGAGTAGTTCTCTTGCTGTCGCTACGTCCCACAGTCGCCAGGACGTGTCAAACGAGGCAGATGCAACGTAGTCACCCGAGGGGTGGAACGCAACACGACAGACCCGGTCTGCGTGCCCTTTCATAGTGGCTAACGGGGCATCGCTGGTGTGGCTGCTTAGCGGTGGGTTTCGGTTGGTTATGGTACACTGCACACCTGCTCAGAGACCAGAGGTTGACGCTCATGTCTCCCGCCCCAGAGACGAGATTAACCAATCCCTCGCCCTGGGTGAGCGTGGCTCGTGGGTGCCAGGCAACTCCGCCCACACGGTCACCGTGACCTGTGGAAGACGGTTATGAGGTGCTGCATAGCACAAGCCCATGCATTTGCTCACCGCGCAATGTTCGTATAGGTGTGCATGCGGGGACGTTCCATAGCTTGACAGCGCCGGACCAGCTGCCGGTTGCAAGAATTGCGCTGTTGGGGGCGAAGCGGACTTGCGATATAGGTCGGTCGTCTCCGATCTGAGAACCAAGGTTACTGAACCGCTGGCGAGTGATGTCAGCATGCGCGCGAATAACCCATGACGACCGATCACCTTGACCTCGCCAAATATTTTTTTCCGTAGGTCGATGATGCGTGCAAGGGGCAGCTTAGCATGTGTGCGCTGTTGGGCGACGCGCTTCTGAGCTCTGCAATGGCGAGGGTAGGATGTTGTAAGCACCTTACTAGTATCGATCATTGATAGGTAAAATCCGACCTGGGCAGGGAATACTCTGCTAAGCGTCTTCTGGCCTGGAGCAACTCGAGCGAGCCCTCGGTGTAGAATTCTTCCTGCAAACGGTCTGAAGATGGGCAGTTGGACGGACAGTAGAGACACACCTCCTCTTCACTTTCGGATGACTCTTCCTCCCTCATCTGGAGCTCTTCGCCCCGGGCAGCATTGATTTGGGACAAGACATATATCAGACGATCGCGCCGGTCAGCTGCCTGTTTCGCACATGAATAGCGTCACGAAACGAAATGGCGGGTGTGCGCACACGTTCACCGAAGAGCGTGATGGGTTCGCCGATCTCGCGCAGCCTGGCCTTGACGCGATTGTCGTCTGTCGGCACGGCCATGCTGCGTGCCTTCTTTTTGCGCTCTAGCTCGTCCAGGATGACCTTGTTCTCTACCCGAGCTCTGTCTGAGCCCATGTAGTTCCCATCGTCCGCTAATGTGTCGAATGTGAGGTCTGTCATGGCAGGACGGTGGTGGTCGCTGAACGCGTACGGATTTGGCCAAAATTACGGCCGGCGTTTGTTTGGCAATGGCTTCAGATCTAAACAACGGTCGTACGTGCTCGCGTGCTCATCGAACGGGGTCGGTACTACATAGGTAGTGGCAGTCTAATGGGGACCTGTTGTGCTATGGACCGGATATGAGCCCAAATTGGATGTCGACGGCAACGCTGCACGCGCACCCGAGCGGTCTTTCTTACGTTCGTTTACACAAGTTCCGTTCAATTTTTGGCGATCGACCTCCGTTTCCTTCTGTTCCACTTCCTTCCAGGCCCAGCGCCATGAGTCAGCGTCCTTCCACGGAATCGTCAGGCAGCGCGCCCGGTCTCAACCCACACACGACATCAGGTCCAGATCGTTCGCCTTCGCCCGCACCGAGTACGGCAAGCAAGGCGCGGGGCGAGGACTATGTCTACTTTGAACGAAGCACCGAGGGCTTCTCGTCCGATGCCGTCTCCCGTGCAACTGCTGCCAAGCTCAAGCTTGAGTCCTACTACAAGCTCGCCGTCGATGTCGCCATCGAGCGGAACGGCCGGTGCGCTTGGCGTGATCGTCCAGATGCCTTTTGTGGTCTCACCTTTATTTCATACAGTCGAGTTGAGTTGGAGCAAAAGATCAACCAGGGCGTGATCCCCAACGAAGCCAAGGAACGCGAGATACGCAAGTATCGTAAGCTCGAGTCACAGCATCTCAGGCTTCGGAGAACCAAGATACGCCTGTCGGACTTCCGGACAGTCAAGGTCATTGGGAAGGGTGCGTTTGGAGAGGTGGGGACGGGTCGTACGTTTCCTCCCGCATATGATGACCTTTCTCTCGCGCAGGTTCGCCTCGTCCAGAAAGTCGATACTGGCAAGGTGTACGCGATGAAGACGTTGCAAAAGGCAGAGATGTTGAAACGGGATCAGGTCAGTCGGGTACATCCCTGGCACACTGGTTCGGTGATCTCATTTGCGGACCAAGCTTGCCCACGTCCGTGCAGAACGTGATTTGTTGGCCGAGTCAACCTCGCCATGGGTCGTCCAGTTGTTCTATTCTTTCCAAGACCCACTGTACCTCTATCTCATCATGGAGTTTCTTCCTGGAGGCGATCTCATGACCATGCTCATGAAGTACGACGTATTTTCAGAAGACGTCACACGATTCTACATGGCAGAATGTATCCTTGCCATAGAAGCAGTGCATGACCTAGGATACATTCATCGGTGCGTATCTCCTTCGACCTTTGAGGCAACGCCTGATCTTGTTGGATTAGCGACATCAAACCCGACAACATTCTGATTGACAAGAATGGCCACCTCAAGCTGTCCGACTTTGGTCTCTCTACTGGTCTTCACAAGACAACCGATGGGGATTACTATAAGCGCCTGCTGGAGCAAGAAAAGCAACGGGATCCTGCGCGGAACAGTGTGCAGGTTAATGCGATTCACCTCACGATGAGCCGAGAACAAATAGCCACCTGGAAGGCTAACCGCCGGAAGCTCGTAAGCCCGGTTTATCCAGTGACTATGCAGGCTTGCTAAGGATACATTCTCTAGGCATATTCCACCGTCGGTAGGTAGACTCACAAACGTCCCTTGAGATCGGGCTGAGTCCCCATTAGGCACGCCTGACTATATCGCACCCGAGGTGTTCATGTTAAAAGGGTATGGTAAAGAGTGTGATTGGTGGTCTTTGGGCGCGATTATGTTCGAGTGTCTTGTTGGCTATGCGCCGTTCTGTTCCGAGAACCCAAGCGACACGTACAAGAAGATCATCGAGTGGCCCAATTACTTGTACTTCCCCGATGAGGTACATCTCAGCAAGGAGGCCGAGCACTTGATCCGGGGGTAAGTCGTTCATGAGATGTCTCTGCGCTGAGGCTTATTTTTCATTTAGCATGATGAACTGGGCTAATAAGCGACTGGGTGTGAGTGAGATCAAGAGTCATCCATTTTTCTATGGTTGCGACTGGGAGAACCTACGCTACATTGCGCCCCCCTTCGTTCCGGCATTGTCGTCCATTACGGACACGACTTACTTCCCCACGGACGAGCTCGGTGGTGTGTCCGACCAACTCGAGGCGGTTGAGCAAGTTGGTACAGACAAGGATCTCGCATTCCTTGGGTGCGTCGTATTCGAACCAAATCATTTCGTTGTTGCTGACCTCGTGCAGATTTACATTCAAGCGTTTCACCTGAGAGGAAAACTACATTTCCTCAGGACCCCAACCACTGAGCCTCGTCTGATACCCAGCTCGTTAGCATAGAGTCGTCGTCGTAATCTTGGCCCTACACTGTACATCCATTTGATCCACTTTTCAATGGTCTCTCATCTTGTATCACGTGACCTGTCTGAGTACAGACTCTGTGTGTGACTGTCGGGTGAGAAAGAGGCAGCCATGACGTTCTCCGTTCCGTCGCATCTTCCCCGACAGGTCGACGTATCTTCTCAGATTCTGTCCAAACTTGATTCAGTCTCATCCCAGTCACTGGACTCTACCGTCGCGTCCTCATGGCGAGCAGAGCTGGATGAGTCCATACGTCTCACCAAGGTACGCTGCTCTCCGTAATCTCGTCGGTGTACAACTTACGAGGCGAGCAGAGACGGATTCACGACCGTATACATGCTGACCTCCCTGCATTCGAAGCCCAGTTGGCCTCGGCAAGGTCTGCTCAGCAGCGACTGCGGGGTCTCACAAGCGACGTGGATGCACTCAACCACGCGGTCTCCGACCCAGAGGTACAGCTTGCCCATGTGAGTCGCCAGGCTGGTATTGACCAAGTCACCTAGGGTGGTCTCGCCCCAACGCTCCTGGTAGCACTCAGGAGACACCAGGCTCTCGCCCAGGCGTCCCTGAATGCAAACGTACTGCACGCTTCCCTGTCACACCTCTCTGAATGCAAGACTCAGCTTGAAAATGTGCAACGCCTGGTGGAATCGGGCGATCTCCCGGCGGCAGTACCCGCGAGTGCCAGATTGACCGAGCTACTTAACACGACACCTCCGCCCTTGAGGGAGGCGGCCATCACGTCGGACATGGAGGTGCGTCGTTTCGTAGCCACCATGCTCATGTATCTGAATTCAGTTCAAAGTCCAAGTTACGCGTGCTCACGAATCGAGTCGAAGAGTTACTGAACAATGCATACACACAAAGCGTCGTCGTCTCCCCCACAGATGTCATCATTCACCCCTGTGTTCTCGGTCGGTCTCCAGGCATGTTTGCGATTCTGATATTCATATCCCTCGTGTAGTTCCAAATTTGGCCAACCCCATACCACTGTCTGCTGTGCTGTCTTCGCTCTCCTCAACTTCCTTGTCCGCGCATATGACGAGTTTGCGACGGGATATAATCACACATTACATCGAACACACATTTGATCATCCCTCCTCGCTATCAATTTCACAAGAACCGGATCA
>JBBPTJ010000247.1:0-17886 GCA_038094035.1 Pulveroboletus aff. ridleyi
ATTCAAGGGAAAACGGGGGACGCTGTTTGCTCTGGGCCGGGACCAGAGCGTCGTATCTTTACATGGGCACCTGGCTCTGAACGTCTCTAACTGGCACATTTCCTCACCGTAAGTCTTTTAGCCATTCTTTCGCGCAATTCTGATCCATTCCTTTAGTTCTGGTGTTCTCCTGACAGGTAGAATGTTGGATCAGTTCCACCTGACACAACTAGTGGAACTTATTCATAGTTCCTTCATCTCGCAAGCTGATAAAGGTCTGCGTAAGACCCCACTGCCATCTCTGCAAGCATCTGCTGTGGAACTTTCTTCTGCCCTTGAAGACCCAGCATGGGCCATAACACCCTCCAATGTCCCCACCTCTCGTGTGCAGCCCTCAGACCTCCAGGGTATGTATTATACTTTCTACTATACACGGATGACAACCTACAATCTGCTGTCCAGGTCAAATTCCTTGGCTTTTCAATGATAGTTTTTGCGACTTTGTGGGATATCACCTTGTGTTCAATGTGGACCTGTGATTTAAGGGCGGGTCATTCCTCAACTGTGTCACTCATAAAACCTGTCCTGACCACTTTTGTGGCCCCTCTGGCCCTAGCCCTGAAGGCTCTGTCTTGGTCACTGTCCCAGGACACAACAGAGGGTTAGGACTTGAGCATCATTACATCCCTGTGAAGTTTCTGAAGCCTGCCCTCCTGAGTGGCAGTGGGAAGGACAAGCACACACTAATACTAGTCGGTGAGCATGCTGGCCAAATCCATTCCATCACAAAGTACTGGAGAAAGAAGGAGGTACAGTTAGATGGATGCTGGTTTTCTTGCGACGACATTTGCCCTGCTTACCAGTTTTCTCCCTAATTTGTGCCCCATATCCACTAGGATTCCCATTCGCATTTAATGTACTTTTTTCTTCCTTTATGACCTCAGACAATACGTAGTTGTCCGGATATTTTCTGATTCATTGCTCATTTTAATTCCCTGAAGCTTTCTCAGCTCCTTTCTGTTTTTATTAGATTAGTTGCCAACCATTGCATAGGTAGACCTTCTCTGCAAATGCTTGAAAACTTTTTCCTAATATGTATCCCTACCTCTGGCCATGGGAAGCCGAGTTCTTGGATTCTGCGCATGTCTGGCTGGAATAAACACATTATTTCGATCAAGGCTGGCTTTCTTGCAGGTGTCCAGTAATTCAACAATCGCATCCGACAAGTATCAATGATTTTGGGTCCAACAGCTTTCTCCAAGGTCGTTAACAGATGGAACATTTCCCCAATCGGTCTCACGGCTTACTAGACACAACCTTGTTTAGAAGTCCTTTGAGGGTAAATTTTCCGTCTCTAACTGTACTACCACCTTCCATCTCATTCTCATTCTCTGCAGACATCAGTGAGTCTTGGTCCGACAACGTTCTTCAAGACCGTTAACAAGTAGAACACCTCCCCTATCGGCCTCGTGCCTTACCAGATGCTATCTTATTTTAGAAAGTAAGTCAGTCTCTGGCTATACTGCTATCCCCCATCTCACCCCCATTATCTGCAGACATTGGTGAGTTTAGGGGGAGACAGCTGTCTCCAAGATCGTCAACAAGTGAAATGCCTCCCCGATCGGCCTTATGACTTACTAGGTGCTACCCTATTTACAAGACCTTGGAAGGCGAGTCCATCTCTAATTATGTCACTATTTCACTCCCATTCTCTGCAGTATCGGTGAGTTTGGGGGAGACAATTCTCCAAGATCGTTAACAAGTGGAAAACCTCCCCGATCGGCCTCATGACTTACTAGGCACTACCTTACTTATAAAACCTTAGAAGGTGAGTCTGTCTCTAGTTATACCACTATCTCCCATCTCACTCCCATTCTCTGCAGATATCAGTGGGTTTTGGGGAGACAACTGTCGCCAAGATCATTAACAACTGGAACCCCCCCCTCATCGGCCTCATGACTTACTAGACGCTGTCTTATTCGCAAGGCGTTGGAAGGTAAGTCCGTCTCTAGCTACACTGCTTTCTCTCTCTCACTCCCATTCTCTGTGGATACCAGTGGGTTTGGGGGAGACAACTGTCACCAAGATTGTTAACAACTGAACCCCCCCATCAGTCTCATGTCTTACTAGACAATCTTACTCACAAGACGTTGGAAGGTAAGTCTGTCTCTAGCTACACTGCTTTCTCCAAGATTGTTAACAAGTGGAGCACCTCCATCGGCCTCATGTCCTGCTAGGTACAACCTTATTCACAAGACCTTCGAGGGTAATTTGCCCGCCCCTAGCTATACTCTTATCTCCCGTCTTACCCCCATTCTCTGCAGGCACCGGTGAGTTTGGGAGAGACAGCTGCTTTCAGGATTGCTAACAAGTGGAACACCTCCCCCCCCATCGGCCTTATGTCTTACTAGATGCTATCTTATTTGCAAGGCCTTGGAAGGTATGTCCGTCTCTAGCTACACTGCTATCTCTCATCCAACTCCCATTCTCTGCAGATATTGGTGAGTCTGGGGGAGACGATCATTAACAAGTGGAACACCTCCCTGATCTGCCTCATGACTTACTAGACACTACCTTATTTACAAGACCCTGCAAGGCAAGTCTGTCTCTAGCTACACCACTATCTCCCACCTCACTCCCATTCTCTACAGACGCTTGAGCAGGGCGCTGTAGGAGGACAGATCCTAGGGAGTTAGTAGGCTGATTTTTAATCTTGGTTGAGGCTCGTTCATGATAATGCGAGACTGTATATACTGTAACTAGGTATAAGATTCAGCATGGAATATGTCACAAGGGTAATCGATTGCAGATCTCGGGATTGATAGGGGATCAACATACAGTAGTTCGTCAATATTCAGGACCCTCTGCCATTAACATGGCATTTTCAGGCATGCGCTATCATTGCTGAGCTGATAATGCTCAGCTAATGGCATTTTCACATGTGTGCTACTATCGTCAGGCCAGCAACACCTGGCCAGTGAATAAGGTTTCTGTTATCTTATCTCAGCCCATTATCATTCCATTTTAATGGTCATAGTAAGGGACTTATTATGTAAAAATTAGATATTGTAAGCCGCTCGCATTACAATGGTGCTAAAAAATTTGTGACACCATATTCACAAAGGTCACCTGGATGAAAGTACATCCTCTCATGCTGCAGTTGGGCTGTATAGGCAGCCACCACCTTCTGTGCTATGCAAACACTCTGAAGCAGCAACTGTTGGATAAAATCCAACTATACACCACTGTGGGCTGGTGGGTAATGAAGAGCGTCCCATAGGTCACCCCAATGCTATACATCCCAAAGAAAAGTGAAAAATTGTGGACAGTCATAGACTGCTGCAAAAGGAATGATAACACAGTGAAGGACATGACACCCTTCCCAGATCAGGACCAGATCCAAATGGATGTGACCTGAGTGAAATATCACTCAAAGATTGACCTGTCCAATATATATGAACAGGTCCGGGTGGAGACAGAGAAAATCTGGTTCTCCACCATATATAGGACCTTCATCAGCCAGGTTATGCAACAGGGGGACTGCAATGCCCCTGTGATGTTTCAACATCTAATGATGGTGATCTTCTGAGATCACATTGGATGTTTTATATATGTCTATCTGAATGATATATTCATCTATAGCAATACACTGGAGGACCATGAACAGTACCTCCAAATTGTGTTTAAGACACTGTTGAAGGCTGACTTCTACCTTGAGGAGGAGAAGTGTGACCGATATGCTGAGAGACTAGATTGCCTCAGTCATTTAATTGACCAGAAGGGCATACACACTGATAAGGGGGATAAGACTTCAGTGATTGTGAAGGGGCCTTCCCATTTAGATGTAAATTTAGGGGAGGTGAGGGAATGTTTCAGGTTTCATGCTTCTAACCAGATCTTATCTCCTCACTTCCAGGGGGTGAATCCATGTGTATTGCATGATTTCATGACTTGGTGTGCAAGTTTGTGAGATGCTAGGGCTTCGTCATGGAAGCGGGAAAGTGTGTCTAGTCTAGTTTTGACAGCAGGTAAAGGGATTTCTGCAATGATCGTGGGTAACAGTTTGGGTTCATACCCCATTATAAGGAAGAACAGAGATTGGTTAGTTATGGAATGAGGACAGTGGTTATGTATGAATTCCACCATTGAGATGTGTTCTGCCCATTCAGTGGGGTTTTGGTGGCAGAATAGATGGAGGTAGGTCTCAATTTCCTGGTTAACTCATTCAGTTTCACCATCTGTCTGTGGGTGGTAGGCAGTGGAGAGGGCAAGTTGGTACCCAATGAGTTTTGCCAGGGATTTGGCGAATTCTGAGGTGAATTGTGGGCCATGGTCAGAGATGATTTTATTGTAAAGTCTGAACTGTGTGTAAACTTTGTGGAAAAAGAGGTGGGTGATACCCTTAGCAGTGACAGTTTTCCATGTGGGGCATAGAATCACCCCCTTCATAAGCCCATGGTTGATCATGACCAAAAAACTGTCGAAACTGGCAGGCTCTGGAAGATCAGTGATGAGATCGCAGGAGATCTGCTGGAAGAGGCAGGAGCAGGAGGAGGCGATAGGAGTGAGGGGGGTGATGGTTGAATGGGTGTTGGTCTTCATCTATTGGCAGGGACCACAGCCTTCAATAAAACAGTGTACAAAGGAGGCAAGCCCAGGCCATCAGTAGTCACAGGAGATGAGTTGGTGGGTTTGTAGGTAGCCCAGATGGCCTGTGGAGGGGTGGTTGTGGGCCTGGAAAACAACCTCATGGCAGAGGTCGTCAAGGATGTAAATGTGGCCCTGAAAGGTGAGGATGCCAGTGTCATAGGACCAGTCCAACAGGTGGGAGCGGAATTTAGAAGCAACCGAACTCTCAAGAGTGTGAAGGGCATCAGTGACAATGGGATTGGAGGGGGAGGAAGCAGTGACTTTGGAGGCAAGGTCGGTGTTGATGAGCTTGACAAAGAGGTTGTCAGAGAGGAGAACAACATTTTTGTTGTCAGTATCATCAGAAGATATGTACGAAGTCAGGGTGGTGAGATAGGGCATCAGGGGCAGAGAGGGCAGAGCTGGGGACATGGGTAAACTTCAAGTTGAAGTCTGCAAGATCCAAAAGCCAGCGGGCCTGGCAGCAGTTCAGCTTGTGGGGTTTACGGAAGTAGGTGAGGTTCTTGTGGTTGGTCAGAACCAAGACTACAAAGGGGGAGCCATGAAAATGGTGATGCCATGCTTTGAGGGCACAGATCATGGCTAGGAGTTCCCAGTCATAAATGTTGTAGTTGTGCTCTGCAGAGCAGAAGGATTGGGAAAGATAGGCACATGGTCAGAGGTCACCATTGCCATCTGGTTGGAGGAGGGCACCACCCGTTGCCCATTTTGAGGCATTGGTGGTAATGGAGAATGGTTTGGTGGGGTCAGGTAGGAGCAAGACAGGCATGGAAGTGAAGGTGGTGAACGTGTTGGCGCATGTAGGGGACCAATTCCAGGGGTGGTCCTTCTTGGTGAGGTCAAGAAGGGGGTGAGCAATGGTAGAGTAGTCAGGGATGAATTATCAATAAAAGTTGGCAAAACTGAGGAAGAATTGCACATCCTTGACCTTCAAGGGAGTCGGCCACTCAGTGATTCCCACAAGTTTAATGGGGTCCATGGCAAGCTCCCCAGGTTTGACTATCATACCAAGGTATTCGACTTTGGTGGTGGTGAAATTGCATTTTTCCAACTTGAGGTGAAGATCAAGTTTGGTCATGCATTGAAGGACACAGCAAGTGCATTCAGTGTGGGTCTTTTTATTGGGAGAGAAGATGAGAAGGTCATCCATGTAGATGATGAGCCATCCTTCAGCGATGAGGTTGTGGAAGGAGTCATTCATATGTAAAATGTTGAAAGGTAGCAGGGGAGTTTGTTAGTCCGAAGAACATGATGGTGGGTTTGAACAGGCCTTTGTGGGTAAGGAAGGCTGCCTTCCAGCAGTCTGACTCCTTGATCCTGACATTATTGTATCCCCATCTAATGTCAAATTTAGTGAATACCTTGGCACCTTGAAAGCATTCAATAAGATCTGAGATAAGGGGAAGAGGGTAGATGTCCTGGATGGTGTGTTCATTGAGATATCAGTAGTCTTGGCACAGGTGTAGTTTTCCATCCTTTTTATTAACAAAGAAGAAAGAGGATGACTGGGGGGATTTTGAAGGGTGAATCTTTCCTGCACAAAGGTTTTCTTCAAGGAAGTCTTTGGTGGCTTTTTTCTCAGCCTTGGTGAGGGGATATAGTTTTGCGGGTTGAGGTTTGGATGTCTCATCAAGCTCAATGGGGTGGTCATAGGGTTGGGGAGGTGGGAGGTGGTCAACTGATTCCTTAGCGAACACGGATGCAAAGTCAGCAAATTCAGGTAGGAGGCATACTTCTTTCTTTTCAGCAAGGGCTTCAATAGCAAGGTCAGTCACAGTGGTAAGGCATTTGATGATAACTTCATCTTCTCAAGCTTTTCATTCTTTATATATAGGCCATCTATGCCCTCCCCAATCCTGGAGATAGTCAAACAGGGTGCTATTTCGGTCTTGTTCAACTTGGACATGATGGATCTGGATGGGATCTGGGGTGTTTGCAGTTTTGGCAGCATATTTCATAAGCCATTTAGTTTCCAGGTGGGACTCAGTTGGTTGAGTTGGTGGCAGGGCATCTGAGATAGGAAGAAGGAGGGTGTTTAATGACCAGTTGATGAGCGGGTTGGCTTCCCTTAGCCAGGACATTCCGAGAATGAAGGGGTCGTTATCACAGTGCATGACGTAGAAGGTTTCAGAGTAGGATAAATTTTCAATGGTGAAGGATAGGGCAATAGAGAATTTAATAGGCCCTCCTTTGTTTGGGGTGTCATCTGCATTCCAAACTGGGACAGGTTTTGGGAGGTGGATAAGTGGAATTTGATGTTTCTTAACAAAGGCCCAATCAATGCAGGATCAGGTAGCTCCCAAGTCAACTAGGGCATGGGTTTTGATGGCTTTTCAACCAGTAGTGCAGATAAAGGGGATTCATATAGCACAAGGATCTTTAGCTACTAGTATACAGTAATTAGAGGAGGAAACATGCGTCAAGGGTGTTCCTCCTTTCAAAAACTCTTCTTCCATCCAGAGAAGGTGACTCTTTTGACTGTTTCTTCAGGAGGTTCTTCTTCATTATCATTGTCAGAGACAGCTTCCAGCTGGGGGAGAGTGGCGGCAACTTTCTTAACTGTAGTCTTCCTCTTTCCTTGGGTGGGGAAAGTAGGGCAAGTGGTGGACATGTGTCCTGGTTGGCAGCAGCAGAAACAGAGTTTTTGCGCCATACAACACTTTTGTTCTTCCGGGGTTAACTTGCCAATTTTGACAATGTCTATGTCTATGGCATCTGGGCCCCTGGTGGTAGTGGTGGAGGATGTACTAGGTCAGAAGTGGTGATGCATTCATTGGTGTTTGTAGGTGTCAGCTAGTTCCCACTGGATGATGAAATGGACAGCCTTCTTGTACCATTCCTCAATAGTAGTGGGGGGGGTGTCCATGGAGAAGACTCATTTTCAAAGTGAGTCAGGTATTCCCAAAGTGAAGAAGCTGGTGAGGATGATGTCGTCATCTATGGTACTGAGAGAGACTTGGTTTTTGAATTCAGAGATATAACTATTGAGGTTGGTGAGTTTGGTAATCTTGGTTCCCTGCAGCTAGTGAACTGCCTTGGCAATGATGTTCTCATGTTGAAAGATCTCTTTGAAGCTTTCAACAAATTCTTCAAACTTCCTGAATCCTGCCATAGGATTGGTAAGTTTCCAGGTATGGAAGGTGTTAGCCCAAGTGCCAGTTGAGCTGTCCTTCATGAAGGAGAGGGTGAATGCAATCTTCTTAGCATCTGTGTTGTATAGTTCAGCATTGGTGATCAGGTAAAACTGGACGGAGTTGAGCCAGGGTATGGCTTTCTCATAGGAGCCATCATAGTCATCTGGTTTTCCAAGGCAGAGTTCTGTTGGTTTGGCAGCCATTGGTGGGGGGGTAAATGGTGGTAGCTGGGTTTGTACTGGGATTTATGTTCAGGTGGTCCTTACTCGATGCTCAGTATTAGCAAGGAGTTGGAGAAGAGTGTGGTGGGTGGCTATGGAAGTGGGGGATGGTGGAGTAGGTTCTCTGGGGATGGATACTCCTTCAGAGAATAGGGTGGCAAGGGCTCGGTCCTTGTGTTGTTCCTAAGGGGAGGTGATATAGAGATCTGGTGATGATGGGGGTTGTTCCTTTTTGGAGGACTGGGGTTCAGGCTCTGAGTCAACAGGGGGGCATTCTCTGGTAGATCTGAAGATCCTATCAGCAAGGCTGGGAGGTTTCATCAAGATATGGTGGCAGTTTAGGTGGTGCTAACCACAGCAAGAGAGCTTAGACCTTTTGTTATGCTTGATCCCAAAGGGTCAGGTGTGAACTCAGCAAAGGTCCTAAGACACTGAGACAAGGGGGTACCTTGTAGATGGCAAGGTCAAGGGTTTGTCCTGGTGATACCAGACGATAGACTTCCCAGTGATACGGGTGAACCAAGGACTTATCCTTATCCCTTGTGATCAGGATGGGATGCAGGCAGGAGCTAAAGTGCTCACTCAAGTGTAGAGCAAAGACACACAAAAAGGAGGTTAGGATTGTATATGCCAAGTAGGTCTAAGCTACCAGACATAGGTATTACTTGGGGATTTATATACGAGAACAAAGAGATACTGAGTAATCATATAAAAACTAGAAGAATACAAAAGAACAATGGCAGAAAGAACTTAGTGAGTAAGCAGAGAACATTCTAGAAGGAAAGAGAGAGAATGAGCACATGGTATAGGAGGTTACAAGCTTAGTGTAATGAGAACTAAGTAAGGAGAGATAAGTCCAAGAACAGAAGGAAAGAAATAAGACATGCACATGAATCATAACAGTGGGCATACTGTATGGGCAAGGGCCTGATTGGAGGACATGTAGGCCTGCAGGCTTCATGTCAAAGAAGCTGAGCAATGCTCAGCAGAATTACCAAACCTTTGAGCAGGAAATGCTTGCTATCATTGAGGGACTCCTCAAATGGGAAGTTAAATTTCTCAGCTTCAAGTTCATGATCATAACCAATTATGAGGCACTCAGTTACCTCAAGACACAGCATAAGCTGTCTGGTAGACAAGTCCAATGGCTTGACTACCTATCATGATTTGACACTACCATTGTCTATGTGAAGGGTTCTGAGAACCTCATAGTGGATTGCCTGTCTGCTACTATGAGAGTGAAGGGGGTGATACAGCCTCTGATGAAGAAATGGACTGGGCAAGTACCGATGCCCAGTTGGATCCAGAGGGGGATGACCTTCCCCTCAACCAATGGCAAAAGCTAAAACTCACTACCATCAGTGAAGTACCATGACAGAGTTCACATCTGAAGGAAAAGCAGGAGAACTGCCTGGTAGAAGCCCAGGAAATGGCTTCAGCCATGGAAAAGAGAGTCAAGAACTGTTAAGTCTAGTCAGAGATCTGAAGGTTAGTGCATGAAGTTTGTCAGGGGACAAATGAAGGACGGAATAGTCTGGAGGAGACTAATGCAGTATTTGTACTGAGATACAAAGACAGAGTACAGAGGGTTTATATACTGAAGTCCAATCAGAGTTCAGACAGAAGAATGGAGAAGCATATGGTAAGGTACCTTTGGTAAAAGGAAGACATGTGGAGATGGGGAACATACATAGGAGGAGGCATATAGTGTGGCAAAGAGTCTATGGTAAGAATGAAGGGCCAAGGAAGAAATTAAGGGTTGAGGAAGAACAAGGGGAATCTAAATATGGTAACTATGAAAGTCCGAGAGGATAGAATGAGGTCCAAGTATGGAGGTATGAAGTCTGGGTTACAGAGGTGCGAAGTCTGGGTCATGGAGTACCAGAGAGGGGATAAGGGATTCAGAGAACAGAGTTTGGAGCAGATATGACAAGAACACTCCTCACACTAGTGTGGAGGAGGATCCTTCGATTCTTGAATCCGCCAAGGCCTCTAGGGCCCCACCCATCTCATACAGGACTGCATCCAAATTTTTGAATGCTGTCCATATGGGATACTAGGACAACGCCTTCTTCTTGAAGGTTGTGTCCCAGGTGGGGCATCACCTACAGTTCCTTACATGGGAGGAACTTCTCTACACAAGAAATCATGGCAAGAAGAAGGTACTATGCCTTCTGTAAGCAAAGTACAAGGGTGACATAGTTATCACCCTGGTCATTGACCAGGCACACAAGATGGTGGGACACTTCAGGTCCCAGAGAACTGGGGATTATATCTGCAAATGGTACTGGTGGCTAGGGCTTGGCTGCAAAGTAGACCAGTTCTGTCAAACCTGTCCTACATGCCAGGTCACAAAGACCAATAATCAACAGCCTCAGGGCCTGTTGCACAGTCTGCCTGTGCCTGGGAGGCCCTGGGGCTCCATTACTATGGATTTCATGGGACCATTCCCACCAAGTGGCAGACATGACTACCTATGGGTGGTCCTGTGCTGTCTAACCTCTATGGTACATCTACATAGTACTGGTCAGCACTACTGTTCGGGCTTCTGAACTTGCAGAGAAGATCCTACAGGAGGTAGTGTGGCTGTACAGATTACCAGAGATGATAGTCTCTGACTGAGATGCCAAGTTCATCTTAGCCTTTTGGCGTGAATTGCACTGAATGATAGGAGTTAAACTCCTGATGTCTATGGTGTTTTATTTGCAGACAGATAGTGCTTTTGAGTGCATGATCCAGAATGTAGTCCAGATACTATACATGCTGGTGCAGCCCAACTAGAGGGATTGGGCAGATAGGCTGCCCCTCACTGAGTTCACCATTAACTTGAGCATTAGCAGCTTGACTGGGTTTGCCCCATTCGAGCTGAACTACAGACATATGCCTGTTATGATGCAACACATTTTGCAGAGGTCCATGTTGAGTGCCCCAGGTGTCCAAAAGTTCATATACCAGACCAGGGAAAACCTGGAGATGGCCCACAATACTCTCATAGAAAGCAGAGTGGTACAGGCATATTATGTGAATAAAAGGTGGAAGGAGGGAGTGGCCCTCCAGGTCAATGACTGGGTTTATTTATCAATCCAGAACTTGGTGATGCCAAAGGGCAAAGCTTACTTCATGCCCAAGTACATCAGACCTTTGAAGGTCCTTGTGAAAGACAGTGTCAATGACACCTATACTCTGGAACTCCCTGAGAAGCTTCAAAAGCAGTGTATTCATTCATGGTTTCATATAGCACTGCTACATCACTATGAAAAGAATGATGACATGCTCTTCCCGAAAAGGGATGTGCATGCATTCTATAACATTGGATCATCTAACACTGATGAGTGGTTGGTGGATGAAATACTAGCCCACTGCTGGGAGGGCCAAATGGCCCATTTTCTTATCAAATGGAATCTCAGAGATTCCACTTGGGAGCCCAGCTCCAATTTTTATGAGCTTGAGGCCTTTGATAGCTACCTTGAGCTCCATGGCATACAAAATGTATGTCAGCTGCCTTGCAAGGCAATGAGTGCTCCAAGGTGTATGAACCTACCAAGTGAGTAGTGTAATGATTCAATGTCATATCTGTCGATCTGGAACTCCAAACTCAACTCTGGACTCAACTCCAGATTCAACTCCAGACTCTCTTCCTGTGACCTCTGGTGCACTCTCGATGAGTCTGCTTCCCTGGTACTTTGGATACTCTGTATTTAGTCCTCCTTGTTCTCTACATTCTATTCCATTCTTTGCTTACAGTACATAGCCACTAGCTCCACCTCCAGTCATCCTCTGTTCCTGTGCTCTGCTTAGAAACACAGCTCTGGTATACTTAGCATCCGTCTTCCAGACTCTGACTAACATTTATGTTTTGCATCTGTATATAAGTCTCCATACTTCTGTTATAGATACCTCAGTTCAAATATCATCATAAACTCTCTGGTCTCTGACCATCTGACCCCCGTGAGTCTCCAGACTCTCCTCTGACCCATCCTTGACCTTTGTTGCTTGTAACAAGATCAACTCTGACCCTAAGTCATTCTCTGAAATTACAGGATACCCCAGGCTTGTGACAAGGGCGTACCACATAAGGTGAAGCCAAGTCCTGTCTGAACTCCAGACATCCCAGAGTTACCTTCCAGAGATCCAGTTTTAACATTCGATCAATTGATCGATCCACAACACCAGCAAATAAATTAATCCATGTGATATGGTCAGAAAAAGAAAAAGAATAAAACAAATAAAAATGACACTTCTTTTTAGGGGAGGGTGCAGGCAGGTCCTAATGCTCCCCCCCTTCTTCTTCCTACACAGGCTCTGCCTGCAGCTCCCTCTTGCAAGGGGAAGGAGAGAGAAATCTCTCCTCTCTCTAAGCTACCTTCTGTCCTCCCATATGAGGACATGATTGTGGATGAGCCAGCCCCACTGCTCATCCAGGGGAATATTTTCTCTGAATTCACTGGGTCAGAGTTTCCCCAGGGTGTCCTCATCCTGGGGGAGGATGTCATCAACTCCAAGGGTGTATGCACCCATAGTATTCATTAGGATAGAGGGGAACCTCTATGCATACCAAGGAGAGTCTCTCAAGGCTTCCCTTTGAAACATCTCAAAGAGAATTTATCCCCCCACTCCTCCTCAGTGGTCTACCACCTTCACCATCTGTATGGACAGAGGCATCATGGGCCCCATCCACCTTTATAACACTAGAGACAGTGTTCACACCCTGTTCACCAGGGTGCAAAATGAACAAGAGGGGAAGGCCCCTTATCTCAAGCAGGCTCAGGACCTGCTCACCTTCTTCCATCTCTGGAGAAAACACCATGACCTAGGTGCCAGTGAAGTAATGCATGCCATTATGAAGGAATGGAGGCCCCCTGTGTGGGCCTCTGAAAAGGCCATGAAAAAGAAAGAGACCATGAAAAAGGCAGCCCAAGCCTCCAAGGATGCAGGTGCCCAGTCTGCTGAGACAGCACTACCACCCACTGACCCAGTGCTTGAGGAGCACACCACGTCTGGTCTGGCCACCACTACCTTAACTAGTGTTGAGGGAGGCACCACAACCCTGCAGGAGCACATTGCTCCACTTACTTGGGAGCAGAGCTTCAGCACATCCCTCACATCATGCATCATGGACCAGCCATCAGGGTCCTCATCCATTACTACTCAAAAGAGGGGTAGCTCTTCTAAAGGCTGATCACAAGGCCCAGTCATCCTATTGGGGAAAAAGCCCCTTCTTTCTCATGACACTCTGTCATTTAACACCCCTGACAGGGTGTGAATTAACTATGTTGAGCAGTGGCAGCGTAAGTGCCCCATTAACGACCAGTGCTGGATGATCTGGAAGGTATTCCCCAGGGATACTGGCACCCCTGTTGTCCTGGATGACCCTGACTTGGAGCTGAATGCTCCTACCTGACACCAGATGAGAGGCCTCTTCCTCATGGACCAACTTGCACCCATGCCCCAAGGGCACATCAACCATATGATGTGATAGCATGGCCTCATCTGTCTCCTCATTATACCTGGGTGATACAAGTCTTTCCTTAACTGGGCTGAGGTTGGATCTGCTCAGAGACAAAAGTTCACCTAGGCCAGTGGCTTCCACAAGGGAGCCACCCTCACAGACATTGCAGCATACCTAGCTGCTAATGGGGTTACCCCCCACATTGCTGACAACGCCATACAATGGGCTTGTCAATGGGCTTGAGAAATGCTCAAGCACATCAAATTTGCTGGAAGTGATGAGATCACTGCCACCTGGGACCTCTATAGTCCTTTGAGGACTGACCTCAGGGCCAAGGTTGCTAACAAGTCTCTCAGCTGCTCCTTGAAGTGATATGAGCAGGAGGCTCATTGGATCAAGGTTTCCCCAGAGGATGTGCCTCCCTTAGTCACCCACCCTAGCATTCTGAGGGACTCAGCCCTCCTCTAGCAATTCAGTGAGGCCATTGCAGCATATAATGTGCCTCATGTTCACTGTGGTGATGCCAATTGGGGAGGCTCCCCCATGCAGCAGGACCACTTCAAGAACAGCAAACTCGAGGAGGACTGGTTGCAAATGTGATCTGTTACGATTCATATGTATGTCTTGTTTCTTTCCTTCCATTCTCAGACTTACATATCTTTCCTCACTTAGTTCTCATTACACTAAGCTCGTAACTCCTTCTACCACATGCTCATTCTCTCTCTTTCCTTCTAGAATGTTCTGTGTTTACTCACTAAGTTCTTTCTGCCATTGGCTCACTAACTGAACAATCAGTCAGCCACTGTTCTTTTGTATTCTTCTAGTTTCTATATGATTACTCAGCATCTCTTTGTTCTCATATATAAATCCCCAAGTAATATCTATGTCCGGTAGCTTAGACCTACTTGGCATATATAATCCTAACCTCCTTTTTGTGTGTCTCCACTCTACACTTGAGTGAGCGCTTTAGCTCCTGCCTGCATCCCATCCTGATCACAAGGGATAAGTCCTTGGTCCACCCATATCACTAGAAAGTCTATTGTCTGGTATCACCAGGATAAACCCTCAACCTTGCCATCTGCAAGGTACCCCCTTGTCTCAGTATCTTAGGACCTTTGTCAAGTCTGCACCTGACCCTTTGGGATCAAACATAACATGATCAGCCTCCCTTGTTGGGACTCACATGAAATTCAATTCTCACTTGTTTTTTCATTTATTTCTTTCATTCCTAGCATTCCAGTTTTGTTTCCATTTAGTATCCATTGCTCTCACCTGTTCTCCATATCTTGACCATTCCAACATATCTCATCTTGTATATCTACATTTATATCATACTCATTTCACCTTGAATATATTGATTGCACTTCCTCTCTTTTTGAGTCACTGCTGGCTCTACAGGGGGAGGGTGTAAGGGACAATAGCCCCTGTAGAGACTAAATGGGGTAATAACCCCTGAACACATACTTACAGATGCATGTGATATGACATATGCATGGTATGTAGATAAAAAGGAGAGGCCCATCCTGGTGACAGGCCAATCCTCTTAATATACTCCTACATACTCATTCATGAATAGCCACTCAGTTCACTTCACCTGTGTGAGTAAGGAGTGAGGACATGGTGCAGAGCACCCAATACTACAACCTTACATTTTCCCTGTCTTGAGATTTGACAACCACTAATGTGCATAGTTTTGAACAGATTTATTCTGAAAAAGATATCTGTAATTGGCTAAGCCACCCCATTTTTCCACAGACAGCTGTTCAAAGATTTGATAGTGGCGAGAAAGTGCCTAAACCTGTCTTGTAAATCACATTCCATTTCCTATCCAAAAATCCCACTGATGTGCAATTTTCATGCTTGTAGTGATCTAAGTGGCTTCTTTGATATGAAGTGTGGTGAAATTGGATAAAATCATGAGTTTATTGATTTGGGAAAGTGATAAGGTGTGATGCTTTCTTTCCAGATCAAGCTGAGTTGACCACAGATTGTTTCCAAGTCACATGCTTCATATACCATTGGCTTTGAAGTAACAGCCTCATGAAAACAGTCTCATGAAGTTCATTCTCCCAGTTTTTGAGTTCTGCCTCCATAATGCCCATAGTATGATCTTGACTATCCTCTAGATTCTAAGATTTGTCCAAGTCAGTACTTCTAATGTCAGAGCAATCTGTGCTTGGATCTGAGAGAACTGTGACACTTTGTGGCTAACCACTTATTACCCATGGCTCAGGTAATGTTATTGGATCTGGATTGATAACCAAATATGTAGGATGTTGGCTACAGGTGTGTTTTGGTGATAAGAGGTGAAAAATAAAAGTGTCAAGTGGTAACAGATTTTGCTAGGCATGCTAGTATCTTTGTTGGGTCCATTTTGACTTGCTCATTATATCTGGGCCTTTAATATATGTTGTTGGTCTCATTAGAGCAAAATTAGTTGTAAGGATAGATAAACTTGATGGATACATGACTTACCTTTATGTTTTGGTCATAAAACCTTTGGAACCTAATATTTATCCTTTTCATCTTCCCTATCACAAGCCTTTGACCAAAATCAACATTATCCAGTATTTTCAGCTCAATCTCATCTTTACTATATTCATTATCTTTGATCTCTTCATCATACTTGTTGAATGAGCTAAGACTTGTTCCAACCCCATTCTACAATAGTGTATAGTAGATTACTTATTAGAGTATATTACATCAGCTGTACTTACATTGAGACTCAGTCATCTAAGTTTGAGTCATCTCTTGATCTACTACTACCACAACCTTGTGTGAATGTACAATAAAACTATTACAATGTTTCATACTTTTGTAGTATGTGTGATGTTGTTAGAATGTGCAAGCACACACACAGCCACCGCTTGGGCCTGACAGCATGGCACAGTAGTTATAATATGAAGTCATGACCTTTTCTTTAATGCTTTCCTTCTCTTCCTTTGTCATTGTGCCGAGCCTTTGTCCCTTTGTATGTTCTTCATTTCACTTTCATCCCTTTGATCTCAAGTCATTACCTTTGTGAAGCCAGTGGCACGATAGATATATTACCACTCACACTTAGCTTTAGCACCTCAGTTCGTTAGTCTCACACAACAACTGAGATAAGCCACATATGATACAGTACTACAGTGCATGTACTAACTACCACTCATAGTGTAGTATCTTTAGGTAATGACATCAGTTCGTTAGTCTTGCACAATGACTGAGCATAGTATCTTTAGGCCAACACTGCTCTAAACCTCATAGATGTAGTATCTGAGGGTGTGGGAATTTCACTTAGCTTTAGTTGGGGTGTGAGAACTACTAACCCTTGGCTACAAATGTTATCCCTGAGTCATGTGACCATGTGTGAATGCTGTGGGAATATATCCATTTTATTCCACATATATTATTATAACAGTTTTGCACCTTTTGATAATGGTAGTAGAATTCTTGGTAAACAGTAGGATAGTTGGTGTTTATTTGGCATACAAACAAATATACACATGTAAACATTATGTCTGAGTTTGAATTGGCTCTTACACTTCTTTGTTTTTAACCACTATTATCATGTGATCTCTCTCTTCTACTCAAAAGAATACCATTCTATCATAGCTTGATGCTGGTTATTCTACTTGCTCTATTGCCTCTTCTACTGGTCTCAGCATTGCTACTGTGTCCAGACTTCATTCCAAGGAGCATTCCAACCTCCAAAAGTCTACTGGAGATCACCCATCAAAGCTTTCCCCCTCCAATATTCGCCATGCTATCCATTTTATTTCATCCCAGAAGGCAAAAAATGCAGTTCAAGTGACCAAAACTCTCTCAGGGATCACCAATCAGCCTCTCCATCTAAGCACTACTTGTTAATACCTTAAAAAAGCTGGAATGAAGGCTGTAGTCAAAATCAAATGACCTCTACTCTCTGCAAAACATCATAAAGCACATTTAGACTTTGCCTATGCCCATAAAGATTGGACTCTGGAGGACTGGAAGAAGGTGATATGGTCTGCTGAGACCAAAATTAATTGTCTAGGCTCAGATGGGTGCAAATGGGCTTGGAAAAAACCAGAAGAGAGGCTGAATAATAGGCTAGTCCAGGAAATCTTGTCTGTAATGATATGGGGCTATATGACTTGGGAGGGAGTTGGTTATGCGTGCAAGATTAATGATAGGATGGATGGAAACCTTTATCAAAGGATGAATTGCCCAACACCCTAAAGCATCATATTCTCAATCCTCCCAACATCATCTTTCAGCAGGATAATGATTCTAAATATAGTATACCTGCAGAAAGGTCAAGGAGTGGCTGGAAGACCAGGAATTCAGAACTATGGTGTGGCCTGCACAACCTCCTGACTTGAACCCTATTGAGCATCTCTGGGGTTACTTCAAAAGAAGACTTGCAGGGTATAAAAATCCTTCTGGGGGGATTAAGCATTACACACCACCTCGTGCCCCCTATCCCTTT
>JBBPTJ010000248.1:0-17846 GCA_038094035.1 Pulveroboletus aff. ridleyi
CTGGAGAAGAAACTGGGTGGAGGTCATGTGACAGAGTTTGAAACAACCCACAAGTTGCATCTCATATAACATGGTCCTGTCTTCTAACCACAATCTAACTACATCAAACTGAAAATTCCCCCCACAACCAACATGCCCTTTGCCAGTGAGATCAACAACCAAATCACCCAGCTCGCATTGCAGCTCCAGGAAATGCAATGTTGCACAAGAGAGGAAGCTAAGCAGATCATGTGGGAGGAGTGTGAATGCAAGAAGCAAGCAGAAAAGGTCAAGTGTGAACGCAAGAAGCGCAGGAAGGTGGCAGAGGAATGGGCCAAGGTCATCCAAGAGGAGCACTGTAAAACAATAATCCTTTCTGGATGGATAAGGATTGAATAAAGGGTGCAAGTATAGATTCGACCCAAGGGAGGGGGACAGGAGACACAGAAAACAAGAGGAGACAGATGACCAGCTCTCTGTTCACACAGATGGAAAGTGAAGGGGAAGAAAGATCCATTCTCAGATGTGATACACCCATTTTATAGTCCCAGGAATACCCGTGGACTTCTATCTACAAGATCTAACTAATCTGGGGCCAAATGGCACCCAGCAGGTATATAAGCTAAAAGGATCCAGTCCAGATAAAACAAATCTGGTACCAGATTGACGCAATCCAGACCTGAGACAAATGACTGGATCATACAAACTAGTCTGGACAAGTGAAGACATAAATGAAAGATGAAAAGGACCTACCTGGATGGACAATGGATGCTATGGATGCTTAAACAGACTCTTGCAATGAATGAAAAGAGGGGGTTTGCAACCATAGGAGGATTTGACCTCCTACACCACTACAGCAAGGATCACAATATGGGCGATGGCATGGGATAATGTAGCAATCATAGGTACATACCACAGAGGATGTATTAGATTAGATATGTTTTAGGATATTAAATCTAATCTAATGCAATCCTCCTGACACAACCCACATAACAACAAGTAGGAAATATAATGAGTTCAAATGGGTGAAAATTGAATGGATGAAAACACTGACCAAAAGTGATGTTTCATGCATTTCAGAGGAGTCCTGAAATGCATGAAATATGACATCAGGAGCTAGATTTTACCTATTTAGATGAGACAGACATATCTTGTGTGTTGAAAAATGCACACCAAAAGTGACATTTTGCATATTTCAAAGGGGTCTTGAAATGTGCAAGACATGACTTTTGGGTTTAGTTCCATGTAGGAACAAATAATGAAATACTTAACTTGTATATTAGGTATCTTGAACAGATCTTGAGGTGAGATCGAATCTGAGTGAGTGATAGGTGATGGAACCTTCAATATGTGCAGGAGGAAAGAGACATATGTTGGGGAGGAAACTGCTGAGCAGCACATAGATGGTAAGAATTAATAGAAACACAACATATGTTGTATATCAATAACAGGGGTGATTGACAGAGGTCTGTACAGGAATGACAGGACAGGGCTCAGGGCAAGAAATGTTATATATATGTAGAGAGATGAGAAATCAGAAGACTCACTTTGAAGCACAGTTGACCACAATGGCAAACAAGAAGACAAAGGGAAAGGAGGTGAGAACAATATCAAGAATGGTAGGCACTTGGACAACTGTGGTATGAGTGACATTGCTGATCATTGGGACCAATTGGCAGGATCATGAATGACCTGTGCAGATGGAAACAGTGGCAAAGGTCAGTGGAAGTTGAACAAAGTGCAGAATTGTTTACCAGTTACATGATAGAAAACATGCATTGGAGATATGTTGCTCCTGGACAATCATTCCAGCAGGATGAGCAGGGGGCAATTGGAACCTTCTGTGATGCAAAAACAGAAATTAGAGAATAAAGTGAAAAGAGCAATCATTGGATATGTGTGGATCAATTTAATTGAAAATTAACAGGAATTTTGATTCAGTACATGGAATGACTGGCTGCTGCACAAGGAGCAGGTTAACTGGCTAGTCCAATCCTTCTTGACAAAAAATGTCAATCAATTTTTATCTACAAAGGTAATACCATTAGTGTTGGTGAGAAGGGATGTACACAAAGGAAGTTATGTATTGACTTATGTTCCAGGATCAGGTGATGTCATTGCACACCTACCTATGCTTGATCTTGAAGATAGTGTGTGTGGGAAGTGATAACTCATGGCTGTGGGAGGCCAACATCACCTCCATGCTGTTAAGGCATGGATGAAGCTGTTGCAAAAGCAGCACAACAAATTGATGAAACAGAGACACATACTGGAACTGCAGGAGAGCAAGGAGGTGATGACAGGGGACATTGAGGCCAAGAATCACACTCAGAAGCCCAAGCATGATGTGTTGCAAGATACACTTGTGCTAGGGGGCAATGGATGGTGATCCTCTATGATACTGGTGAGTACTTTCAAAATCCAATGTCAAACAAGTGTTTCACACATTTCCAGACCCCCCTGAAATGCATAAAACACTTGTTTGCATATCAAAAAACAAGACATGCTTACTGAGGCTATCTTTCAGAGAAGGTCACAAGGGAGCTTGGGCTGCATATCTTGCAGAATGAGAGTGAGCATGTATACCATGAAACTCCTGAGGAGGGCCTGGTACATATGTTCAGGACCATGAAGGAAGTAGGGAAGACATACCACAATGTCAATGAGAAGGAGGGTTTGATTGGCATATCTTGCAAATGGACCAAGCTACTGAGTCAAGATTACATATAGGAGTTCATGAGTTATGTGAAGCTGATGGGTATCCATATGTTCAATAGGAAGACAAACATATAGCTGCATTAGCTACATAAGATCATGATGGGTCTGTCAGGCAGGGTGAGTTGCAATTATTAACTCAGGAGACTCACTTTTGACAAGTGTGTATACACACAGATTCTGTCATACATGGTCAGTTAAATGGAGGATTACATGTTGGAATTTTTCAATAACTTACCACTCGATGAAGCCTGGGTGGACAAGCTATGGGTGCAGTCCACCAATGCAACATCAGAGGACGGGAGAAATACATGATGACAATTACAGACAATTTATAATCAGCTGTGAGAGGAGCAAGAACAAAATCACATGAAGGCTGCACCTGGTGTGGTATATATGATCTGACAGTGCTTTAATGATGCATTCATGCAGCACCTGGGTGACTTGTTGGAGGTAGGTGATCTGTTCACATGTTAGCACTCCCATCGATGGATGGATGCAATGAAGACCTACCTGGATAAGATTGTCACAGAGCTCCCAAAGGTCATTATGATGACCATGATGACCAAGACAGTCAGAGGGTGACAGCAGCCAGAGCACTGAGCATAATAACCACCAATGTTTGAAATGAGCAGTCACAAAAATGAAGGTGGTCTGCACAATCATAAAGGCCTCGAATTCAGGAAGATTGTTAGGCACAATATCTTTCTTGTCATGGAGCATATTCAACCACATGGTGAGGCAGTTAGAGATGATCTTGGGTGCACTTCTAGAGGTAAGTTGATCAGAATGGAGATCATGCTCACCTGTGATGATTTTCTTCATTTACCATAGTTTTGTATGTGGTGGGAACCCATAATTCACATGGTTCCCATTATCAGGAAATATTGGACCCCAGGATCAGCAAGTGTGGCCATGATATGTGTGATGCTGTGTCATTGCAAAGTTCATGACATCAATCAGCACCATCTTATCCATCATGTAAGTGATTGAAATGACACATTGATTATATATAGCTTATAGTATATATCCTACATCTGTGACATCAATAGGTCATGTACCTATTATGGAATGACTATGGATCTTTTGTGAACACACAACTCCAAGTTCAGGAGCTCATGGTTCCCCAATGCATCTATATGCAGAAGCAGCTGCTTGGAATTTTCAGGGTTGACAGTGAAGGTTGACCTACAAAGGAATTATGGAATACATAGGCAATGATCATGGGCCCACTCACCAAGAAGATGCCCACTGGAAGTACTGGTGCTGCTGCTGGGAATACAATATCAAAGGCTAAGGGCAAGGCAAAGGCAAAAAAGAGGAATAATGATGGGATGAGTCAAGGACACAAGAAGCATCAGCATCATGACAAGGACAAGAACAAAGAGGATACTGATATGAGCAATGGCAATGGGGACAAAATGGAGAGTGGTACAATTGATAGCAATGATAAGCAACATGACCCAATGAAACACCTATGGTCATCAGTGAGATGAGAGGTGAAAATGAAACATAAACACATTGGCATAATCACAAAGTACAAAGAGTGGAGTGAGACTCACACTGTGCTCACTGCAAGCAAGGGCAGTGGTCACCAGAAAGTGGTTGCCACACTGAACTTTGATAGATCTCTGCTGAGTTTTCTCACACTGTGGAAAAAGCTATTGCATGTCAGCAAGAACAGGAGTGTTATCACTATGCAAGGGCTCATGCTAATCGATTGGACCACCTAGGAATGGAAGAACATGAATTTGCAATCGTTCTCTTGGGTGATGTGCACCTTGGCTGTTGCTGCCATCATTGAAGCTGCAACTATCATCTTATACCAACACAAAGTGATATTCTATCACCCACTTGGCAGTGTGGAAATGCTGCAGCTGTGAGCACAGATGTGCTTTGACAAGATTATGATCAATAGGGATCTGGCTCAAATGAGCCAGCAGAAGCAGACAATGCTCACCAATCTCTTCACCTTACAGTTGGCATCAGGTCAGTGCAGCATATTGACTAAGGGCAACCTCCCATTGCAAGGATGTTGCATGTGGGCAGATGTGATATATCCACTGGTTCCTATGGATGGTGAGCTTCCAACACACTTCATTGAGGAAGAGATTGCCCAACTTGAATAGGATACTGTGCTTGGTGTACAACAGTGAGATGTTCAGTGAGCTGTTGACACGTTTCAAAACCTCCATGTCATGTGGCACAACCCTACTAGCAGGGTAAATTCACATGAGAACCCACCTCTCGATGTTAACATGGCTGCCACTCTTCATGTGCTTTTTATGGTGAGTGCAATTTGACTCAATGCAGATGTTGATGACAACACCCAACAGGTAGTGAACATTAATGCATATTGCCAATGTGCAATGGAGACATGCATAACATTGTTCAATTCAACTGAAGGATTAGCACCATAGGAATGACTGCACATTAACATCAGGTCAGATTTCATTTCCAATGAGAATACTAATGATCAGTTTGTGATGGGTGTTCCAACCACTCTCCATGTGCAAGACATACCTACAAAGACACAATTGATGAATCATCTTGTAGAGCTATCAGCCAAGTACATGAAATGGGTTGAGTTGCAGGGCAAATGAAGCAAGGATATGCCATTTATGTTCAAGAAGGATGATCTGATTGAGAGTGAAAGTGAGGCTGAATCAGGATGATATTCAGGCAGGAGAAATGGACAATGATGATTGACCTTCTGTGTCAGACATTGTTGATGCCTCCAAGGACAACCACTATTATGTGGTGAGTGCATTGTTACATGATCTTGATTCCCATCACATGCTCCCTACTTATTACAGCATGATGACATTGAATCATTCATATATGACAACCTCCCTATGAACAGTCACAGTGAATTCATTTCTGATGCAAATCCTGGGACCCTCACATCGTCAGCACCCATCAGTGAGTCTCATTTGTTTATCATATCATTCACATCATTTCATGATTGACATTGGTACCTAATCCCATGTTCGTGGGATTCTGGGATATGATATATAGTTTCATGCATTTCAGGACTCCCCTGAAATGCATGAAATGGTCGTTCGATGGTGTATTTTATGACTTGTGTGAAAACATGAACATGTCCCATACTATGTTTTTGTGCATTTCAGGGGGGTCCTGAAATGTGCGAAACACTATATCACATCTCATATTTCAGGGTTGTCCAGAATGATGCACTGAGATGCTTATTATTGTTTTTTTCTTTTTTTTTCTTTACCATTCCTGTCCACTAATGAATAACATCATCTCCCCACAGTTCTTGTACCTGGTATGCAGAAAGAAGAGGGAACAGGTCACATACTCAACAATGTGACCAAAGAAGTCGAAAAAAGCATTAAATGGGACAATAACATACCTTGTGATCCAATGCATGATTTCACCACTCTCCACAATGACAACGTTGCCATATTATCCCTGCCTCACCAATGTGTGCAGTCCATCCAACCATCCCCACCCCATTCCAAAGGACTTTAAAAAACACAGAAACATGATTGTGCTCCAACAGTCTTGTTCACAGGTTTCAAAGAGGGTGGACTGTCAATGGAGACTCCTTTGCAGACTGGCCACAACATCCAATCACCCAGTACATCCCTTTGTCCATCATCTCTCATCAGACATCATATACTTACACTTATCAAATAAAACATCAGTCAAAGTACATGAAGCATGCCACAGGCACACATGATCTGTCCTCTGCTGGGACTTGTTCTGGAACTCCCTCCATCTTGTCTGATGTTGCCACAAGAGGCTCTTCAAGATGCCATCTCACAACACAGTTCATTAGATTCTCCTCCCACCCAAAACCTGTTGTCTTAGACAAAGCCTCATATCAAGTGTAATTTCAAAGGTATACTGTCTTGCTTATCTCAAATTGTATGCAGTGAGTGTCCATCCATCTTCTATACATCACAGTCTGACATGTGTGGTCATACCAACCAGGTCAACTGTATTGTAGAATAGAATTGAGTGATTGTATCACTGACCATAAGATACTTGTACCTATATCTCTTTCATGTATGTTATGTATGTCATTTGTGATATCTACAACATCCATCTGTGTCTTCCACCTGTGAGCATCATGAGTAGAGATACAAGAAAATGTATACAGTCGACTCCCTCCTAACACATACCCCACATAACCCATAACCTCTTATATCGCATACATTTTGGGATTTCCCAAGTTGGTTTGCAAAGATTTCATATCAATACCCAATATCCCATACCCATAACAGATACTACTTTGCTTGTAGGTATAACACATAGTTTACTTATGTAATCACCAAAATAAGTAATTGTATTATGTAACTGAAGTGTTTGTCATATGAGTTATGCCCAAGAATGGTAACAATATCCCAAATCACTGACTCTTCAACTTTTTTACTCACGATGACATCTCTTGAGATTCTTAAAGCCGGTTTAACAAAGCTCTGTGCCCAGACACAAGAAAGGAAAGAATTACTCATGGCCAGGTTAAAAGCTGGTCAATCTCTCTCAGGTGCTGATGAAAAATGGCTTGATGGTGATGGAAATCTGGTAAATGAGGAGCAAGTAGTCGAAATACTGAAAAAGGCCCCTAGCTTTGAGGAGGGCATTAGGAGCTTGGGTTTATGAGAGAAAGCAGCTGTAAAAAGACTGCAGGAAGCTGCTGGCAGTACCATCTCAAAGCAGCGAAAGCGTAGGTTTCAGGAATTAAAATTATAAATTATTATATTGATTTTTATAGGGCCTGCTGGCTTCGAGTCTCAGAATGCCAGTAAAGGCTCATGCCCAACTGTGAAATTTCAGAAAAAAGAAAATGCGACACTTGCATAACGAATTGAGGTCTTGGATTGGTACTATGCCAATGGCAAAAATCAAGTCAAGACTGCAAAACACTTTTCCGCCCTCTATCCCAGCCTTGGCCTGAAGCAGCCAAGAATATCTGCTTGGCTCAGAGATGAGCAGAAATGGCATACTGAATACGATACAAGCACTGCCTCATCTCACTCTACTAAACGATTTCGCCAAACTCAACATCCAGAGGTCAACGAAATGCTCGACCTTTGGGTTTCAAAGGCGATGGCAGACAACGTACTTATCACTGGCGAGGTTCTTCACCAAAAATGGAAGTCGTTTGCTGATCTCATTGGTGTTCCTGAGGATGAACGTCTTAGTCTCAGCGATGGGTGGCTTACTCAATTTAAGCTGCGAAATGGTCTTAAAGAAATCAAGCAACATGGTGAAGCGGCCTCTGCTGCATCTGATACTGTTGAAAAGGAGCGGTTTCGCATTCAAGAACTTATCGCAAAAGAGACTTACGAGTTGCGAGACATCTTTAATGGTGATGAAACTGCTTTGTTCTATGCGTAAGTTCTCTTTTATCATCAGTTTATTCTTGCAGGCTAAACTATATATGTAGTATGCCACCCGATCGTGGACTAGCCAACAAGCAAATGTCAGGTATCAAAGGAAAAAAACAGCGCCTCACATACCTGTTTGTTACAAATGCTGACGGGTCACAGAAACTTCCTCCGCTCATCATTGGAAAGGCACAGAAGCCCTGTGCATTTGGTGGCAAGACTGGAATTCAGCTCGGATATCACTATTGGAGCAATGCGAAAGCGTGGATGATGGCAAGTATCTACCAAGAATGGCTGTTAGAATGGGATAAAGAGATCCGAAAGAGCGGTCGAAAGATCCTACTCTTTCAAGATAATTTCGCTGGTCATATCATTCCCGACTCATTGACAAATATCCGTGTTGTCAACTTCGAGCTGAATCTCACAGCACATGTCCAGCCAAACGATCAAGGAATCATTCGCTGCTTCAAGGCAAATTACTGGGCAAAGTTTTTCAATTGCGCAATCGATTTATATGAAGCAGGAACAACGCCATCCGAGATCTATAATATTAATCAGCTTGAAGCCATGCGAATTGCTGAAGATGCATGGAATGATGTTGACACAACCACCATCCGAAACTGTTGGCGCAAGGCTGGAATTCTTCCGAGCACTGTTACCGATGGATCCCGATTGTCCATTCCGAGCCTGTCTCTTCCTATCTCAGCCCTTATCCATCAGAATGCCGCTGTGGCTGATACAGTGCAGCTCAGTAACCCAATCCTTGGAGTGGAAAAACTGGTTAGCAAAACTTTGGATGAATTAGAGGATATCGGCATACTCTAGCAGTCCAACCGAATGAATATCAATGAACTTCTCAATCCAGCAGCCGAGACATGTAACATGTTCGAGGTAACAGACAACAGTATTTTCGAGGCAGTGATGAATGCAAAGGCTGCCCAGAAAGGTGGTACAGCAGGCTGTGATGAAGGGTCAGTCAATATGCATGAGTGCAATAATCCTGGACCTGCCGAAGAAGTTGGACCAACCCGTCAGGAAGCACTCCAGGCAGTAATCCTTTTGAGGAAGTATGTCAGCACACTTCAGGGTCCATTTGCACACACATTTGAGGTGATGCTGGGTTTGTTTGGGTGGAAGACACGAGCGCATGGTATACGGGCGATGAAAGACGATAGGATAACCAACTATTTCGCTCGCAAAGACTAGTTTGTCAGGTGTACCCACGGCACCAAACATCATTACATAATCAACATGGTTTTCATCATAACAGATACCCTCAATAACGAATACCTTTTGGCACCTCCCGAGGGGGTATGCATTAGGAGGGAGTCAACTGTACACCCACATCTCCCTATCAAGAGGTCTCCAATCATCACTGTTCACAGTCAGTTGTCATTGACTCAGGGCATCCATCAGATTCACAAAGAATGACCACTTTACCTCAAGGAAGGGTCCCATAGCTATTCACACTAGGCATGGCAAGTCCCCTTTTTCTGCCCAATGCTGTGGAAGAAGCACACATTAGCAAGAATATAATATCATCCTTACACTCACTGAATGATGTCCATTGAATATCACTTTTTCCTTCATCAGGTTCCTCAGGCATGCTGTCTGGATTGTTGGCTGATCACATCCATAGAATTCATAACATATCCATGAAAGAAAAGAAGATGTAATATTGAAATGATGTGGGGAGGGAGCCAGAGAAACAATGTGCTGTCATAGATGATGGCAGTACAAACAATAGATGCTTCTGCTTAGCTATGTCAGTTATGATGACCAATGTAGCAAACATCCTGATCCTGATGTTCTTATTATACATAATAATGCCCACCATGATATAATTGTACATCTAATATTATTATATTAGTGAGAACTGCAATGATGAATGAGCACATGGGTACAAGGACCTGTTAACCAAAGGCTGATTATTCTGACTCAATTGCATCACACAGTTCAAACCAATATCTCACTTTGCCTTTTTACTTGTGTCTTACACAATCCCCAAGTTAAAGACCTCCAATTCATATCATCATGTCTAACTCTGATGTTCAGCTTCTTTCTGACCATGACAAGCCTGGTTATGATACTATCCAATTTAGGTGCATCCCTTCATTATTTGTCTTGCTCTCAATATTCATAACTAGCTTTTTCATTGACTAACACATTGGACTTGATTTCATAGGGAACACATCACTGATCTCTCTGATGATGAATTTGTTGACAATGGGAATCACAATGTACCTTATAATGCTGGCGAGGTCCCTGTTCATCTCTCTGCAGATGATGCCCCTTATCAGCATGACATCAAGATGGCTGTGTATAACCATGGCATAGAGCCTGACCAACGTGACCACATGACCATGTTCTATAACTCTCCCATCAGTCCCACCTTCTTCAGCACCCTTTGACAACTCTGTCAGATAGACAATGTCAGAGGTGCTCTTCATCTTTTGTCTGGTCACCATTGCCTTGAAATTGACCCCAATATCCTCATTGATACAACTTTTTCACATATTGTCCCTTTGGTTGGTCCTCATTTCCTTGATCTTGTCATGTATGTTGGTGGTCATTGTGATCTCAATGCAGTTCTTCCTTTCAATCATGTCAATCACACATGGCAATTCCATTTCAACTTTGCTGGTATTCACTATCTTTGGCCAGATAGCAAGGCCACTCATCTTTCCTTTGACCACCATGGCCACATGATATCTATTAGCACTTGGAAGGAGGAGCAAGTCTGGATCACCATGGTTCCTAATGAATGGCTTTTTCCTGACCATCCATTTAATGTGACAGGCATATGGCCACGTCTTTCTGATCCCACCAGTGCTATGTCTACCAAACATTGTTGTGAACAGCTCGTCACATTCACTGAGAAACCGAACCTAACCATTGGCTGGACCAAATCATAACCCTAGAGAAAGGAAGCTGATGACAGAGCTACCTGGCAGAAGGAAGGAATGCCCATATCGTGGGCTAGCCGGAGTGAAACCACCAAAAAGCTACCTTGAGGATGAGGGAAGAATCCCTTAGCACACAGAGGGGAACCTAGGACAAGTGGCTAAAGCTGGGAATCCCAGCTTTAGGCCACTGGCCTTATATATTGCCTGGGTCCGCACATGGACCAAGCTGTACACTACTATATGTGGTAACGAACGTACTACAGTAAGTGTAATGATGGGAATGGAGGACAGAGATTAAGAGCTGCAGGCTGCAAGGAGGCAAGCCCTGAGATCTAGATCATAGTCCTAGGAGATAGGATCGGGATTGAGATCCAATATATACTAATGGATACATAGGGGAGATTAGATCAGATCGGGAGATCTAGGAGGTGGCAGGATTGCCGTGGAGATCCGATGAAGATTGAGGGTTTAGGGTAGTCTAGGGTTTGCCATGTGACAACCTTGAGGCATGATGTCATAGATGACGTCAGGGTCTGGACTCATCATGTGACTGGTCATGTGATTGGCCTCGTGGAGGTCATGTGACGTAATGAACATGAGGATGAAGGAAAGTGAGGAAAAGAGTGTGAGGAAAATAGTTAGGTGTAAGGGGATTTGTAATAAACATGCTCTTATGCTTATCATGTTCTTCGCTCATGTGTTCCATTGCATGTGTCTTGGCAACTTCTCTTGTAGAGAACAATATCCTGAGATCCTCACAAGACATTCTGTGAATGATGCAACGGATATCTTATGAGTGCCACTTATTGTCCTTCCTTTTCTGCACTCATTGATCTGCTTATCTTGATAGCTACAGACATGGTGAGGTATCAAGTGATTTCCACCTTTATATCATCAACCTTGAGTTGGTTTACCAATGCTTCATAGACAGTTGGGATGAGTGGGTCAGGCAAGCCCTATGTTCCTGGAAGATGGACTGTTTTCTTCTCAATAACATGCCTTTTGCCATCACCATATGATATGGTCAGAATCAAAATGTGCTGTTTCCACCATGCACCTCAGCTGAGAGACTCTCCTGGAAATGTGACCATTGCTATGATCACATCAAGCATTTCACTTTCTCTCTCACCTCTCATATAAGGTCAGTCTGTTTGATATAAATATTGTTACAATCAATCAAGTGACATTCTCCTTAGTTTTCTAGAGATGGATGAGTGGGAATATCTGCCCAGAGCACAGGTGATCACAAATCACTCTGTTGCTTATAATAGCTATGACCCTGAGACCTGCCGACCTGTCAATCTTCAAGTATATCTGTTCAAAAACTCCTTTGGTGATAATGACAAGAATGGATTCTGAATCATTTGCCAGAAGATTCTCTCCTATCAGTCCACAGATGCACTTCTCAATCTCTCTCTTGTTTACACTCTCTTCCAGACTCAACCAGATAACTATGGCCATGCAACCAATGATGTCAAGTACAAAGTCTACCCTCTCACATTTATGAGGCACCTTGGCAATGTGCAGGCAGACAGTATCATCATGCCCTTTGCCCGCAGAATGAATCTTCTTGATGCCAAGCTTCAAGGCATTCCTCTTAATCAAGGAGACAGGTAACTTGATCCCCAACCAATACCACACCATCATCGCCATCACCATCACCATCACCATCACTGTCATCATCATGATCAACAGTCTGAAATAACTGAATCTGGCCTTTATTCAGATCATGAGGACAATGAAGATGGTAAGGATGATAGCATGGATATAATGGATGTAGATGAGAATGAGAATGATTGCTTGAATGCCCTCAGTAATATCAATATGAATGATGCTGATCTGATGCTGCTATCACTCCTTCATATAGTCTCTTCACAGATCTACAATGTGATCTCTCACTGTGTTCATGATACAGCCAAATTTCACAAAGTCTAGCTTGACCTCATCACCTCATCCCTTGCTGGCATGACTGCCCCCACACTGCCATCTAAAAATTGCTGGCAAAAAATCCTGGATCAGTGTCATGATAATTTCCCTCATGTTCATTGTGCACAAAAAATGGCTGGATTAGGTCAACCCCAGTGTATGTGATTTGAGAACACCTATTACCTCGATGTGCACCAGTTGCCACAGAGGAAGCATAGTGGAGAGTGAGTGCCTTTGTTATATCCCCCTCCCTAGCCACTTCAATGTCTTATCTGATATCATCCTCATAGTATCATCTATTCAGAGGTGATTATGCCATTAGGTCAATCCTGGTCTCACCTGACTGTTCTAAATCCCATCAAGGATGTCTCTGTAGTACTGAAGAACAATGTATGTCTCTCTATTTCGTTGTTTAATCATTATAATCATTGTGTTGATGAATTCACTTTGGGCAGGTGATCCCTGATCTCTTTCAATGTGCAACATACCCCCTGACATTGTTGATTGAGTGTTTATGGAAGAAAAATGAGCCCTTGCTGAATAAAGGTTATACTGTCGACTCCTTTGAACTTGAGATGATAGTTATGCTTGAGTGTGCACTGAACTATGCACACACTGGAAGTGCCAAGATCTTAACTACGACATTGATGGATCATGCATGGCTCAGTCTCTCTGTGGTGAATGATGGGTTTCCATGTATCTCTGGACAATTCATTCAAGCAGGTGCACTGTCATCAGACATGGTCACTATCCGACAGGAGAAGTGGCCTGTGCATTCAGTCACACAAATGCCACTCACAGCCTCACAGTGTTCACAAGAACTCACCTATAGGAAGCCACACTATTCTGTAAATCACTTTATTATTTCCTATGCATTTTATGCATTTCAGTACCCCTTTGAAATGTGTGAGAACTATGTTTTGCTTTGAGAATGCTATTGTCATGTATTTCAGTAGCCCCTTCAAATGTGTGAAAACCATGTTTTGATTCCAAAATGTTATTGTTGCACATTTCAGTACTCCCTTGAAATATGTGAAAACCACATCTTGATTTGAGAATGCTATTGTCATGCATTTCAGTACCCCCTTGAAATGCACAATACATGGGTTTCACTCCCAAAACACAGTTCTTGCATATTTCAGGCCCCCTTTGGAATACACAACACCCATATATTACCTGCCTCACACAGCATTCTAATACTACATTTCTGTTTCAAACAGAGTTATCTAGCACACTTCGCCATCAAACTCTCTATGAAATATAGGCCACTCACTACTACTGACACCAGTGAAGCAGATGCTATCCATCATTGTGCAACATATGCTGCTGAGATTGCCATTCAAATGTTGGTCAATGATATTCAGACACTAGTCAAGAATGCTGTCATGGAGGAGCTATCATACAACAATGTGAACACCTCTGCAAACACTTCCAACAACAGTGTGACTCTCTCACAGAAAAGAGCACTGCTTTGCTGGTTCAAATTGGTCTATCCACTCTCTCTTGATCCTGATACCCTCTTTGCCCTTATTGAAGCAGTTACTACACCCATTCATGGTGTCATAGAGCTCAGGACAGCATGTCCTCCATTAATCACTATCACCAAGTTTATTGAGAAAATGATCACCCATTGTAATACACCAAATCCTCATCAAAAACCACCTTTCATTGCCAATGGCCAATTCCTTCATGTTACACATGTGGTGATCTCAGAGGTTACTTACTTTGCATCCCATGCAACTGAAGATGAAGACAACCATTATGTCATGAACAAGGATATCAAGCATCTGATACAGGATGGATTCATTAATGCCTGTCATAATCTCAAAATACATCAAGTCCCCTGGTTAGAACCTCCCATTGAGGGCTGTTGTGGTGCTTCTTGCACTTGTGTCATTTATACTGTGTGGATGAGCTTAGGTGCCAAGGATTTATCAAGGCCATTGAATATCATAGGACATCATCTGCATGACAATACACCTACAGCCCTTGCTCATTATACTTCACAAACATTGATTGCAGCAAATAGTCAAGGAGATTGGTCAGCCCTTGATGTGATACTCAAGTCATTTTATACAATGTTACACAAGACAGTACCCCCTTCTGAAATCTCAGAGGCTATATTCAATGGGTCCAGTGGTTTGGAAAATTATATCACTGAGGCTTACAATTTTGCATTAGGTGCATATAATGCATCCAAGCCAATACATCAGCTTGCAATCATTGCAGCCATTGCATGTGCTGGTCTTCTACCCAAAGTATTTGCATGCAAGGACTATATAGCCAACAAACCAAGCAATCCATCAGAATATAGATTGGGTGTCATGAGAAAACTGAACAAAAGGTGTCAAAGATGGCCAGATCTTTATCCAGGCAGTGGTATATATCATCTATATATATGAAGTGGATTCTCCCATCATGAAGAGGCAAAGAGACAAGGAGAAGGGCACCAGCAATAAAAAATGGGTTATCAAAAACAGTAAGCAATATTTATGATTCAGACATGATTGCTAATACTTGGGACTACCCAGGCATGAAGGGAATCATGACATTCTTACTCTGCTGGCTTGGTCTTGCAAAGCCAAGAACACACAGAGCATTCAATTCAGCACAATGGTATGTAGATATTGGGTCACTTATATGATCATCCTGGATATAAGTAACAAAATGAAAACCACAGGATCTCCCAAATGATGATTGGAGATGATAGAGGACATATATAGGACCATCTGAAGCTAATTTACATAATATGTGGTGTGGTTCTTGAGATAAAAATCAAACAAGGTGCATTTTTTATCATGTGTCACATGACCATAAAGATGATCTCTGGGGGACTTTTAAATGTTCTCAGTCAATTCAGAGGCCTTCAAAGTCCTCTGGAAAAATACAAAAATGGTCCTGGGAAGATGTTCTCCTGAGATATACCCCATATGAGGGGGGGAGAACATATATTTCTGTAGCACAATTTTTGTGGGCTTAGCCAATTTTACCATCTTCTTTGCAAGGCCAAACAATGGTAGGGACAGTCTCTTTGATGTCCATAGCAAGTCTCCTTGAGGCTACAAAAATTGATCTTTCAACAGGGGTAAGAAAAATGATGTTCATAGCATGTGAAATAACATTATAGCACTATTCCAAACTACTGTAGCATCTTCCTAGATCTATGTAGAGCCCAGGAAAAATAGCAGAATAGCTCTCAGGTGATGTGGTCATGTGACATAGTTGAGGGGAAGAGGAAAGGGATGCTGTTAAAACTGGATCTCCAGAAGATAACTATTATAATCTATCCTAGCCAAAACACTGCTCTTGCTAAGCTATTTCGCACCAAGTCAGTCCACTTCAAGTCGGAGCAACAAGCACAAGCAATTGAAGTTGTTTCTCATCAGCATTCACATGCACTTATCGTTCTCTCCACTGGTGGAGGCAAGACTGCCATTTATCAAGCTGCCTCACTTATGGACTCAAAAGGGTTTAGGGTGATCATTATTCCATACATCACATTAATGGAGCAGGCAGTTGCCGATACTGTTGTCAAAGGCATTCCCTATAGCATATGATCACCAGGTGATTGCTCAGTCAATCCATTTGTTGATCACCTCATTTTTGCTGCCATTGAGCATTTTGCCATGCCACCCTTTCTGCCATGGCTCCTTTCATCCCATGCTAGTGGATATCTCAATGGCATCATCATTGATGAAGCACACGACATTCTACTGTCTCAAAACTTTTGTGACAGCTTCTGTGTTATGGTTGGTTGGGTGAATTGGGCTGCCAGATTGTTCTTCTCTCTGCAACTGTCAGCCCATTGGTTGAACCTGTTTTATGGAAGGTGTGTCACAATCATTGAGTCAACTGCCTTGTCCTTATCCCAACTCACTAGGTAATTGGCATTGATCCTCACTACCCCTCTATTCTTACTATCTGTGAAACAACTTCTTGCAAGAATATTCGCTTCACTGTTACTTGACTAGCCCATGAGACAGATGTCCTCCAGCATGCCCTCAATATCATTTCTCACCATACCTTTCAGTCTCCCCTTGAGTGAGGATTTGTTTTTTGCGAGCTTATTGACGATGCAACAGCATTGGCTGCACAGGCCCGGATCCCCTTTTACATTGGCCGTATGAACCGTCTGGAACACAACAATGCCCAATCTGAATGGATGACTGGTCATTCTAAATGGCTCACTGCCACATCGGCTTTTGCACAGGGTGTTGATTATGGTTACATCTCCTATGTTCTTCATGTCCGTGTCCCAAAACATATCACCCTCCATTCCCAGCAATCTGGTCATTTAGTACAGCATGAAGGCATATCTCATATTATACATTCTAGCCTCCCACCTTTTTGTGATACACCTAAAGTTGATCATGGTGGTGTTGCTGCCATGATTGATTTTGTCACCAAACCCCAATGTTGACGACTTGCTGCAACCTCATTTCTTGATGGCACCACCAAGAATTGTGCAATTATGATGCCCTGCCAATAATGTGATTTCTGTTCCTGATCAGACATAAGTATTTCTCTTGTTTGCTCTAACCACACAACATACTAAACAAGATATAGATTCCTTTACTCCCAGTTCATAATCCTATTCCTTTGACAATGTCTATTGTGAAGAATCCAGAGTCTGCTAGGTCTTTGTCACCATCTAACCCACCCAGCATGTAAATCAAGTTTTTTAATTCCAGATGCTGAAACTCGTAATCCAGGTCTGCCAGCTAAGAAAGACTCAACTTCTTCTACATTAGTGTCTACTAGCCTGGTCACTTCCTCATCAGCAGTCTTATCTGTTGCAGGGATTATGCCCTCTTCATGCTCATCAGTGTCAAGTCCGGTTCCTCCGGACTCAAGTCCGATCGGAGTTCCGAGGGTTAGTGTACGAAGTTCGTAGGACGGACGAACGGAGTTCGGAGCGACAAGGGGGTACCTAGGAGGACGTTGGCGCAGGACTTGTGTG
>JBBPTJ010000250.1:0-16130 GCA_038094035.1 Pulveroboletus aff. ridleyi
GCAATAGACACAAGCCCAATGCAGTCCCAGATAGAGATGTATAGATTATAGATGTGTATGACAGGGCCCACTGGCAATTGGAACAGTGTAGCGCGGGAAGAACCGCGCTGAGCATGTTATCTGGCGGGGCGCCCTGTCCGGCCTCTCCAACGCATGACGCTTTGGCGGCAGAATGTCTACCATGAGCCCATTCCTATATCATTTTGGTCAGTTTTTCACTGCGCTGGTACATCGTTATTTATCGCGACATCAGAGTTGGTTACCTGGAGCTTGGGTGTGCGTCGCTCCCCCAGCTGCTTTACAACAGAACGAGCATTCAGGCGTAGATGGCGTGCCGCAATGCCACCTAAAGAGAACACTCTAGAAGGACTTGGTGACTTGCTGCGATGAGCCCTCAGTTCCGGGTTCAGCTCAAGTGCCCAGTATTGGTATAGACCGCACACCGTCAAAGTTTCATTTACTGCACATGGGTTAGGGTCATCATCTTACAGTACACAAATGTTAAGGTGCGTTGTATTGAGCCGGGTCCCGGTAGTCACCTGTCGCCTGCTCTGCGTTATTCCTGGTGTGTGTGTGTACATGATGAGGATCATCAATTGGCCACTGATACTATTGGTATAGAGCACTTGAACAATCTGTAGATGGCAGTATAGATGGTAAAGTGAGGTCGTGAGGTCGTCTCACGATCTGCTCTGTCGGACATTTGTTATAGCTACAGAGACATCAATCAGTATGAGTCGTTTGTCTGCACTATGCTAAATCTGAATAGGTGAAAATTTCGGTTGCCCTTAACCCGGCACACTCTTGAAAATCTGGGTGCGGTGGTCTTCCTCCTCATATCGGATGCCAGAAACGGCTTGCCTCAGACCGGGCTGGCTACAGACTAAGAAGTATCTACAAGTCACCCTATTCACGTGCAACACTAAAGTCTGATCACTCGGCTCTGTCACGAATTAGAGCAACTTGAGGATCACACGGCATCATGCATGTCCATTTTCATGATGTATTATTCGGCCATGACAAGAAACCTCGCTCTCAACAGCACAAATAAACTGGCAGTGTCTAATTGCATCTACTAATTCGCTGAACGCGTTTATACAGAAAGAACATAATACATGCATATTCTATACGCGTGGTTGCGGTTGTGGTTGCAAGCATGCACAATAGAAAACTCAAGATACAATACACATGGACATCCTGTCGGCGGGTGGTTAGCAGGGGTACTCCTCGATGAACGAGCAATGAGTATGCACTTACGGAGTGATGACCGACATAATTTCGGCCATTATGTGGCCCTGAATTCAAGCACCGCAGACTCGGCGAGATCATACACCTTCTCCAGCTGCAGGCCAGATGCAGACCTGTAAGAAAGATGTTAATACAAGCAAAAACCAGGCCACGGAGAAGCGAAGGCAGCACCCACCCCAATGCAATGAAATCATGCAGAGTCCTCTCCTTTGCGTTATGTACAAACCACATGTTCAGGTCTGCTTGATACATCCGGTTGCTCCCATTGCCAAAGTTAGGTAACAATGGCTCAGGTGCGACATCAATGCCAAGTGATTTTGCACTGGGATCACGGCAGGCGGGTGCTAAAACGTGTTCATCTGTTTGCAGCAAAGTCAATTAGATACGTCATGTAGGTATGGGGAAAGCAGTGAATAAAGTAGGCACGTACGGATCAGTAAGCGACTGTGGGGAGCCATGGCCTGTCTCATGTTCCTCATGATAATTGTAGCCTGTGCATCGGGCCAGTCGTGGATGATCCGACGGAGCTAAGTGAACATAAGGATTCACCCGATACGGAACGAATCAAGAGTACCTACATAGTAAACGTCTCGATCCTTCACAGGGGATTCTTCGAAGAAGTTGAGGGGAATAAACTCAGCCTGATTGTTTTGCAATGCCTCTGGGGCGTCATGGGCCCAGACCTGTGACAACAATATTAGCCTTCCGTACTCAACACACGGATAGAGTTGCAATGCATAGAGAGTGACTAAAAGAGAAAAGCGCATGTACCCACTTTCCTTGCATTCGTCAAGACCTCAGGCAAGTCATGATTGACGATTTTGAGGTGCGGGTACAATTTTGAGAGTGGTATGGAAACTCCCCCAACACCGGCACCGACATCGCAGACGCTCTTCACTTCACTCCATGGATATTCTATCAAACTTTGGTATTGACGATCTAGAGGAAACCAATCGACTTTCCACTCACGGTGCAAAACAGAAAGAGAGCCCTTGGTGGAGCCAATCATGGCACGATGGAAGCTCTGTTTGTGTGTGAGACCTTGATACAATGAATGATAATCATCCCTCACCTCGAGTCTCTCAGCCTGAAGATACCGCGAGATCAGCAAAAGGACACGACAAACGACACAAGTAGAATTATTAGACGAGTGTACTCACGTCCTGCTCTATCCATTCGAAGACACCACCATTGAAACCTTTCTGGCGGAATGCATCCATAACTGGTGACCTGCCCGGTTCAGATATTGTCGCATACTCTGGATCTGCCATCCATTTGTACAACACAGATGCATCCTTGGGTACTTGAGAGGGATGTGCAAGCCAAAGAGCGGTGACGTCAAAGGTTGAGAGTGTAAAAAGTGAAATACGATTGTTCGCGAAAACATTTGGTTCGACTGAGGTCGAAAGCGAGTTGGGAAGTACGAAATGTGAGTGAGATAGTCATAGAGGAGAGAATCAAAATGGCTACCTTCAGTGAAACATCCCTTGGTGGCAAGAAGACGAAGCAGGCGAGCAAGTTTACCCTCCTCTAAACTGACCAGCTTGGCAAGTTCATCGACACGGAGACCATCCGGGTACTTCTCTAGTGCATCTGCGATCTTTGCGTGTATAGCGACACCCATACACGCCTCTTCAAAATGAACCACCATCTTTTGGCGAGGCTAAGATCACTCATTCATTCACCCATACGTATACGACTCACGTTCTGAAGAGTGTGCTGAGGTGGCGCCAACGACACACATAGCTGCTGGCAACCACCCTCGAGCATTCTGATGGCCTTCCTCAGCACAACATTATCGGTTGCGAAGTCGACAGGATGAGATGTCTTCGAGTGGATCGTAGGAACCTGGTCTCCTTCCTTCTTGTATTCAGCGATGGCCTGGCGAGCTGATGTGTTGATTATGTCGAGTAGAGCTTCGAGCTGGGCCTCGGCTGACATTGCTAAAAGGAAGTGGTGGGAAGAGAAGATGAGTAAAAAGATAGTTCGCGGTTACTGGCCTTATATACCTCAATCCGATATACCACCTGAGGACGCTGCGTAAACTCGTCATCTTCACCAACATCCGGGGTGACTCCTCCGGTGATTGCGACGAACGAGGACACCGGAGTCCGGATGACTATGCACAGCGCCCAAGAGTAAACAAGGGAACCAGTGGATAGCACAACGGTGTTCGTGCTGATGAACGGTTTCATCTCACGGGGGGCTGCGGATGGGTCGAGGATGGAGTTAGGTCTGCATTTATTCTGATCCAACGCTCTAGTACGCACCTTTTTGCCGCCAATTAAAGCCGGGGGTTGGTTTTCAGTACTCCATGTCTTATTGTTCATAACCGTGGCGGAACCGTGGATAAAGTCCCTTGGACAGATCTGTAACCCGCATCTTTGGTGCAACGGCCCTTTGCGTCACGGTACAGTTATTTTAATAATCCGAGGGCGTCTGCTTTTATTTGTATTAGTAGCTGATGCGGTATAGCCGTTCAGGGTGTAGCGGACAATCCAGTCTTCTGGTGCGGGAAAAAACGCCTTCCTCGCCACCGGTGTTCACAGCGTGTAGGACTTTGCCATGGGGGCCTCTGTAAAACATCTGAAGCGAAACAACCGCTTTATCGAGTAACGTCGTCGCTTGATTGCTCTACCAAACCAATTGAGGATTGTGATTGGAGGATGCCCAGGCACAAAGTAGGTGCGTAATCCAAACCTGACCTAAACCAAAACAATCTGCTCATTGAGCACTCACTGAACGCTCATCTTTGCGGATGGGCCTGGCCGGCCTGCCCCGGGGCTACCCCGACTTAGTTTTCAGATTTATGCGACTAGAATGACTGTTCCGGTCAGGGTGTAAGTATTCTCACGCCGGGCCAGCTTAGGGAGACTAGATATATCCCCGGCGCGCCAAGATGTGTCCTGTCCAGCAGACAACGAGTCAGCCAAGGGATTAAAACGGTCAAAATTAGAGCAAGCACAGATCAGAACATTCTTTACAGCAACAGGTCGGAAGGTAATGTCAGAAATATTATCTCACTAACCTAACTTGACATTCCGTTGCAGTGATGGAAATGTGAATTATAAATATTGTCCGCAGTATCCTAAGTAAGTCAATAGATCAAACTTCGGACACTATCCCTCAACCCGGCAAACCTACCTCGCACAGCTTGTCGAAACTCTCGAATAAAGGGACATACGTATATGGAGTGGTGTTTCTTCCATTAGGCTGCCCTTAATCGAGCACCGCAGACCTGGTGAGATCATCACCTTCTCCAGCCGCACGCCAGATGTAAACCTGTTAAAGGGAGGTCGTTTGCAATGCTGTACCAAACAAAAAGTAGGTTAGAGAGAAGCGAAGCCAACGCCCGCCTAAACGCTATGAAATCGTGCGGATTTTTCTTCTTTGTGTTATGCATGCATCGACCACAGATTCAGATCCAGTTGACACGTCTGGTGGAAAGGCCAGAGTGTCCTGTGCGGGCTTGCCGCCATTACCTCCTGCTGACTCAGCATAGATATTCCCACGCCCCCTCAACGAGGTTGAAAACTCAGCAGGTGTTCATATTGTCGATTCGCGCCCAGAGCAAGCTTCCAGAAGACGAGAGGTGGGTGAAAGGATAGGCACGAAGGGACCATACTAATGCGTAGCGTACAATGTAGGCATGCTGAGGCCTAGTCGCACACCTAAGGCTGCAAGCGCATGAGAAGCAGCGATAGTATAAATTACGCATCGGACAGTCCAGGACGGCCATACAAGGTCCGAAATGACACCGTTGAGCGTCAATGAAGGCGCGAGATATACATCACTGACGCCTAGTAGAAGAGATAAATGAGAGGGAATACCATCCCGATACAACATCAATGATGCAAAGAGGCCCGAGAGTACCAGTGATCCTGGACAATGACGATGTCATGGTCGATACCTCGCGGAAGCGGTCTCATGGTACCACCATTGTGGATTAAAAGCGTGACAGTGACCCGGAGGGAACGATCCAGCAGATCATGATCGAACGATTGAGAGCCGCAAGGGACTTGGTGGAAGTCGCAGGGAAACGCGAGGCGGCGAGAACTCGGAGGAAGAACTAATTATAAGGGACGCTGAGATGGCCTCTCTTCCCACAAAGATCATTGTAAACGCCATTTGTTTTGTTGGGAGTGATGTAGTCGATCAGTATACGATATGGTCTTCATGGTCGAGTCTGATGTATCTAAATCCGGATATCATGGGCACCGCAGAGTTATCTGGCTGCCTCTCATATTTCTCAACGACGTAAGCACAAGTCAACTATGGCAAATGGTAGTGATAAGCTGCGGACAACTATCTACTGAATGTCTCTGCGGATGTTAAGATAGTTGATGGATGCGACTACGAGGATACAAAATAGATATCTACGCACAGAATCCAGTGAAAGTACCAAGTGATTTCCAAGAAGAATTGTGTACAAACGCGATTTCTCCCCCTTAGGCTGCCATGAACTCGAGTACGGTAGACTCACCGAGATCATACACCTTCTCTAATCGCAGGTCGGCCGCTGACCTACACAAAGTTAAGACGTCGGCATCGCTATATCAAACAAGAGACAAGAAGGCAGGCTGACACTCACCCCAGCATAACAAAATCGTTCAACGTCCTCTCCTTCGCATTATGTATAAACCACATGTTTATGTCCTGTTGATACATTCGGTTGTTCCCATTTCCAAAGTTGGGCAGCAGTGGTTCGGGTGCAACACCTACGCCAAGTGATTTTACATTGGGATCGTGGCAGGCGGGGGTCAACACGTATTCGTCTATATGCAGCGAATGAAATTAGAGTTAGATGTGTCAGGTCCAATAGATGACCGGCGTGAAAAGAACGATAAAAAAAGTAAGGACGTACGGATCAGTAACCGACTGTGGGGAGCCATAGCTTTTCTCACGTTCCCCATGATGGTCGTGGCCTCCGCGTCAGGCCAGTCGTGAATGATGTAACGTAGCTGAGTGAATATGAAAATCCGCCCGATGCGAAGGAGACTCAAGGGTACCAGCACTTACATAGTACACGTCCTGATCTTTCACGGGGGAGCCTTCGAAGAAGTTGAGGGGAATGAACTCAGTCTGATTGTTTTGCAATGCCTCGGGGGCGTTCCTAGCCCAGATCTATGTGATAGCATGATTAGCCTTCTAGTCACCCTGCGACGCACGGACAAGGCTATTGAGACAAAAACACGTGTGCTTACATGCTTTGCGTTAGCCAAGACCTCCGGCAAGTCATGATTGATGATTTTGAGGTGTGGGTACAGTTTCGAAAGTGGTATGGAAACTGTCCCGACACTAGCACCAACATCACAGACACTCCTCACTTCATTCCATGGATAGTCTGTGAAACAATCATGTTGGCTATCAAGAGAGGAACCCATGTGATTATTCACTCACGGTGCAAAACCGAAAGAGAACCCAAGACATGTCCAAAGCCGGTCATAGCACGATGGAAGTTCTGCTCAAGCATGAGACCCTGATTCATTGAAAGATGGCACACTCCTTACTTGGCGTCTCTCACCCTGAAGATGCCCAGGATCAGCAATGTGAAACAAGCGGAAAATCAGAAAATAACATACGTCCTGCTCTATCCAATCGAAGAAGCCGCCTTTGATATCCTTCTGGCCGAGTGCATACATGATGGGTGCCTTGCTTGGATCAGAATCTGTCGCATACTCGGGATCTGTCATCCATTTGTGCAATATGGCCACACGTTGCGATACATTCTCGGGCTGGATACGGAGGATAGCAGAGACGTCGGAACTCGAAAGCGTAACACGTGAGATACGATTGTTTGCAAAAATATTTGGCTCGACTGGGGTAGGAGGGCATGAGAGATGAGTGAGATAGAGACCGAAGAAACCTACCCTCAGTGAAGCATCCCTTGGTGGCAAGGAAACGAAGGACACGAGCAAGTTTACCCTTCTCCAAACCGACCAACTTGGAAAGTTCATCCGCATGAAGACCCTCCGGATAATCCTCTAGTGCATCCGCGACATTTGCGCGCAGAGCCACTCCCAAACATGCATCTTCGAAAGACGATGACATCTTTAATAGCACAAAAATCGATCACTCAGTCATTCTCATAGTTGAAACGTAGCTCACATTGAGAAAAGTGTGCTGGGGTGGTGCCAACGATGCACATAACTGCTGGCAGGAACCCTCGAGCAATCTCACAGCTTTCTTCAGCGCAACGTTATCGGTTGCAAAATCGATGGGGTGGTATGTCTTCGAGTGGATAGTAGGGACTTGGTTGCCATCTTTCTTGTATTCGGCGATGGCTTGGCGGGCCGACGTGTTAATTATATCGAGTAGAGCTTCGAGCTGGGCCTCAGCCGACATTGTTAAAGTTGATCAACGGGAGCCGAGTAGAAAAGAGGATGCACTGAAAAATGACCCAACAGTCCCTTGCCTTTTAAGCTTCAGCCTGGTACCAGTAAGGACATTCCGGCAAGAAGGTGGGAGTCTTGATGACTGTGCTGAACCCGGGATGGGTATAGCCCTCGGAAACGGAGCATATTTGCCCGGTTTCGTCCACTGGTAAGAGCTAGTTCCGTGCAATGTGAGGGCGGAGTAAGGGCGGGGATCTCCTGCCAAGAGCATACAAGGAACACCACGCGGAACAATAATGAGGTCTGTCCATGATCTGATGGCATTGAGTGCGCCCATGTTCCTAATAGCCGCCCCAGCGTCGTGGGATCTACACATTTATTTCCACCACATCTCTGTTTGGCATGTGCGCTCGTCTTCTTCATCACCAACTGCCCAGATTCGAACGAGAGTCGTTTAAGTCATCAGTGGTTCAAAATCAAGGCACGGTACCCACGTTTAAAGGAACGATATGCCGGTATACACCGTGCTAATATTCTGGAGACCTTGGCCATCGGAGGTATGACAAACTGAAGAAGTACAATGGTGAATTTTTATGAAGCTGAACTTAGTACTGCCTTGGAGCACGAGCTACTAAAAACAAGACAAACGTTACTAGGTGAACCTAACCGTGTCTGTCAGCGTACGTACATACATAAGACAAGGAGGTACATAAGATGTGTTTCATGGGCTTTGTCGTCCGACGGTCCGAGAGCAAAGTTCATGATCATTTTTCTGCGAGTGCACGGTCATTATACACGGTCATTATAAATCAGCACTTCATTTCTTCGGTGCTTCTCATGAGGCATAGCGTTACGATGGAGAAATACAGATTGAATCAAATGTGACTGAGATCTGTAACAAGGCCATAGCAGCCATGTGTATAACACTATTGCTTGATGACCCTAGCACCAGCCATTCTATTGTGATTGGATAAGGACAAGCAAAAAAATAAATTTTCAAGGTGATTCTACATTAGTCCAATTGAAGACGGGTGGAACCTTGAGGTCATTTTGGATTTTCCGATGGCCGGCCTAGTGAATCAGTAATCAATGGTCGGATATAGGTTTGCGTTTAGTCATGTATAATGTCTAAATACTCGGAGAATGAGATTGGCATGAGTCGTTGCCAGGCGGCTGCATCTGCCCGAGTCCGTGGGTCGGCCGCCGCGCGGAGTCTCGGGCGATTTCCCGACACGGTAAAGTCGACATTCATGCAATTTCGCTTCCTCCTCTTCGGACCCCCTCAACTCGTCCAAGCTCGACCGACTGCTCTCTAGGACACAATTTGACTTCCTCGTGAGCACGACCGGTTTGCTGGCTTGATGGAGTCATTTCATCGCCTCGTTGGGTGGAAAGGGGCAGCCCAGGAAATAGGAATTTTATTCGTCTCATGCTCGCACTACGCTCGACGCTGACCCGCACTTTCGGCTAGCAACATTTTGACCTCGTAGCGCGCCCCGTTCATGGACTCCACCAGTTCAAGTCCCGTTCCTGTGGCCTTAGTGACTCTTCATTACCGTCGACGTCCTGCCCAGTTGGTCCTACTTTCCGGTGCTCTATACATACCGACCCTACTCGTTAGACCACTTTCTACTGCTTTCTTGGTACTCCACCGCCTGGTACGACCAACTCGGCTCCTGCACCTCGTTTCAGGGTTTCCCTAGTCAAGCCTTCTTCCATCTTTCGCTTCGGGTGTTCTCGGACGTTTTCTCACACGTTTGACAGCTTCATCGGCTGATATATAGATTGATTCCCACCCCATGCACTGGGGATCCCCGACTCCCACGAAGTGGGGAATATCGTCCCGCTCTCTACCGAAGGATTTGTATCTAATATGGTGTGGTACCTTGTGATTATATTTGAATGTTATTTAAGTGCTTGCCTTGCAAGGGTTCATTGAGGTGTGGAATTTAATGCTAACTTACTGTGTTTGCTGGCACAGTGGGGAAGCTTTGAGACAAATAAGGTAAGTAAGGCATTTGTCTTAACTGTTTTACTTGTCTTATCAAGGGTATTCACACTAATGACATTCAGCCTGACAAAGTTACAATTTAATTATGAAGCTGATTTAATGGCATGATGATCACCAAAGTAGCTGATCTAAAATCCTTCTTACATATGTAGGGAGTTATGAAAGGTAACATGGTGATATTTGCTTGTCCCCAAATGTGGGAAGTTAATACTTCCTGTCATCTTAGATGAGTGTGATCTGGATGATGAGTGTTAACCTTTAGCAGTTCTCTTAGCATATTCTTTGGGTCCCAGTTCTCATGATCACACAGATCAAAGTACCACCTAGTGTGCTAGCCACTCCATTGATTACAACTAGGTAACAGGTTGGTGGTTATTGTGCTCTTGTATTCTGTCCATGTTGATCCTGCTGAAGTCACCATCCCTAGCCTCACCAACATATTCCTGTGAGAATAACTAGCCTGTTTCTTTCTGGCCAGTTTCACCACTTGCTCAACAAGCCTCCTTGTGGCCTTCTCTGCCACTATCCTGCACTGCTACAACAAGTTTCTCATGCTGTGCATCCAGTTGCAAATACCAAAGGTTGAAACACAGGAAAGAAGGACCTATGGAAATTGTTCCAAGAAGTGCATACTCCAGAAGTGCAGGTATGCATTGCCCACCAGACTACTACATATATCAATCACCTATGCCACATCAGTCATTGTTAGGATCACTATTGCAGAGAGGAGACTCACGAGGTCACCCACTCCATGTTGCAGAAGTGACGGCAATGACATCTCGCCATCTCAGGTACGCAGGCCCCTGTTGGACAGCACACGCCACCGCCGCCACAGTCGCCCACCCCTATCTTGCGCTGTTTTTCGCCCCTTGAATGTCTGCATCTAGTTTTTCCAACAACACTGCCCCCAACACTGATCTCTTGGATGCCCCAAACAATAACGGATACCCCCGCTGTTCCCAGGTTCATCTGTGGTCAGTCTGATCAAATCAACCCCAGTTGTCCCTGTGCGGGTTTGCTGAACCTGATTCTGGGGGTCGACAAAGACGAACCATCGACAGACCCCACCTGGGCCGCATACGATTGCGTCCACCTTATGTCCGAGCTCTGCTTGGATGGCAGGGACGAGTCCACCGGGTAGGCACTATAGTCCTTGTTCGCACCTGCGTCCCTGCAGCAATGCATCAGCACTACCAGGATGGCCAGTTCCTTCCGGACGGCGCAGTTTGGTGAGATATTCGTCAGACATGGTGTCCAACGACCCGTAAAGCCGTGTACTAATCATTGATGCAGTTCGCACCTGTGCGGACTGCTTGTTCGACAGCATCCCAGTGGAAGGTGTCGACGGGGAGGTGGGGTTGAAACTTGAACTGCGTCGTCTGCGGACGTGCGGATGGCTCGGACGACGGGGAAAACGCGCCGAATTTCTTGCTCTGCCGAGACGATGTAGACAATCGCGACTAGGGACACATTGCGTTGGGCGCCGCGCTGTCGGACGTGTCACCTTGAGTGTGCTATGCGGTAGGTTTTACGAGTGCTAGAAGACACCGTCCAGTATTAGCTGTCGGGGGTGCCTAGATGCTATCCATATTGACGCATGTGGTGCCGTCCAAGGGGTGGTTCGGGAACAGCATCACTTTGGCCATCTGAGGGCCATCTTCCCGCCAAGCATATACCACTTTGTGGAGGAGAGTACGTATGCTCTTATTGCACGTAGGGTGTACGAAGTGCGGGGCCGTGCTATCCCAGAAAACTTAGTTAGGAACCACTTGGCATGACTCACAAATTTAAGGGCTGGAGCATGAATTCGCGCTCGCATAGGTATAGATGTGGAATGGCGAACTCGCCAACGAGGTTGTCAAGGCCGGAACGGCAATCTGGAAAGTATCCACGAGTTGATCATCATACATATACGTTAGAATGTCGAGGTCGACTGTACGCGGACCGTAACGCACGCTCGAAACCCTACCAATCGACGTCTCGATCGTCTTGACAAAGCGGAGCAGTTCTATTGGAGACAAGCCTGTTTCGATTTAACCGGGCACCACGAACGGTGATGAAAATGGTACACAAGGGACGTAAAAATAGACACATCATGCAAGCACAACTGGCAAACTGAGGTTAGTCAGTGGCATACATTCATGTGGTCTCGTACATGAAACTAGTATTGACGACTATCATCTGTGCATCCTGAGCGACGATGTTGAGCAAGGATGTTGACAAATCTGTCTTCAAGATTCGAACCCAGTGCGAACGCGACGGAATGCAGGGAGGGGGATGACCCTGTGTCGGCTTTCCCTGTTCGGGCCATGTTGATGTGCATAATGGGAACAAGTTGGAGTCCACGAATGCGAAGACGTCGGGAAAGTATCTAGACTTGAGCAGATGTCACGAGGGGCAAGCTGTTTGGTCAGGAAAGCTTGTCAGTTACCCAACCGCCCGGGTCCTTGATATACCTAAGAACGAGACACCCGACGTCTAACGGAATGACTGTCTGTCTGGCAGAAGCGAATGTACACGTTAGGGTGTCATGCATCACTGATGACCATATGGTGATACAATTGACTCTACTTTTTGAACAAACACTGTGAGGTCAATGTCGCCGAACAATGATATCGAACAAGACGGACCCTCGGTGCTTTCATATTAATGACGGTGTTCAAGACAAGTCCAATGAGAGCAAACTGGGGTGATCCCACCAATGTCTGATCTATCTTGCATGTCTTCTTTGCCATGAAGCAAGGCGAAGTATCCAGTAGCGTCGCAACGACGCGCGCCTCATGTATGTTGGGGTGCGAACCAGGGAGCATCTTGAATATGTAATTGACGAACCTGTCGAGAGACGTGTACTGCATTTTTGGAAGTGTCTCTACGAATATACCAGCATAGTTGACCGGGTACGTCGTGCGCAATGATCATGGACAGTCAGATCGCCCGCGAACACATTTCTTCGCCATCGTTAGAAATGGCCAGCGTGAGGGGTTCGGTGATGCAGATGGTGGGGGTACGAAATACTGGTCAAGGTTTTGCGCATAGCACAGCCACCTTATGTATCGAATCCGGCAAATGCGCCGCTGCCACTCGACTACGACGACCCACTCCAACTCGAAATCAGAATGCAGAGCGATAACTCAGGTGATCAGCCTTTACATTCATGTCCGCGTTTTCACCCCACTGACCCTCGAAAATGATAGAATATAAGGAAGCGTTTGCGCTCTTCGACAAGAAAGGCACGGGCACCGTCCCAAGGGAGACTCTAGGCGATCTCCTTCGTGCATTAGGCCAGAACCCAACCCAGGCCGAGGTCGCAGATATCGTTGGTTCTTCTCCGCGAGAAGTGGACTACAAGACTTTCTTGACCGTCCTTAATCGACCGGATGGGTTCAAGCCTATAGGAACGCCAGGTGAGCGTTCCCGTGCAGCGATCGGAGGAAGAGTTGACTGATAATTTGCATAGAGGAGTTCATTCGCGGGTTTCAGGTGTTTGATAAGGAGGGAAACGGTTTCATTGGAGCGGGAGAGCTCAGATATGTGTTAACGCAGCTGGGGGAGAAGATGTCGGATGAGGAGGTGGATGAATTGCTCAAGGGGGTACAGATTGGAAAGTACGTTGTGAAAATTATCTCATTTTCTCGCTCTGAGATTCGTCGCAGTGATGGAAATATCAATTATGAGTCTTTTGTCCGCACTATCCTAAGCCAATAGATCAAATCTCGGACACTTCCTCAACCCGGCATATTTACTCTTGAAGATAGCAATACGATCTTTTCCACTACGCGCACCGGATATTCCCGTTAAGCAATATCCATGGCTCAGCGTTCAGATCCCAGACCGTGATCACCCTGTGCGGTATCAAAATGTAGTCACTAGCCAGCCTTGTCGTGAACTGTGAGGAAATCGGGGGACCACGAGCGGCGTATCATGTTTCAGCCATACCAACATTGATGGCATCACACACCGTACAAAGCGAGTATGGCGAATGACAAGTTACATAAATTGCATTCAATGATCTGCCGGACATGTTTGTGCAATGTAAATTGATACATCACCTTGCTTGATGCAGGATCATCTTGTCTGTAAAGGTCATACACATATACAACACAAGGATTTTTTTTGCATGCTCCTTCAACTAGCTTCGCTCACGATGTTTTGGTCGACGCTCTTTTTCGTTACTCTGATTGCGTTTAGCTAGGTGTCGGTTCATCCCCACCTGCTGAATACATTAGTTTGCGTTTCTGGGATCTCCTCGTCGTTACGGGGGTTGTGTGGTCACGCAATGGGAGTTTCAACGCCCCTATTTATGTGAGAGGATGTTTCTCGTTTGACCAAGCAGTTGATTTGAAAAGATACCTTACAGCGAGCAATGAATATACATATGCAGCGTAACGGTCGATGTGGTTTCGTCCCGTTAGGCAGCTCTAAACTCAAGCACCGCGGACTCGGCGAGATCATACACTTTTTCCAATCGTAGGCCAGATGTAGACCTGTAAAAAGCACAATTTTGGTGATGTATTCCAAACAAGAAACAGGACATGAAGAACTCATGAGCGAAACTCACCCTAACGCGATTAAATCGTTCAGCGTCCTCTCCTGTGCGTTCAATACGAACCACATGTGCAGGTCCAGTTGGTATATCCGATTGCTCCCGTGCCCAAAATTAGGCAACATTGGTTCGGGCGCGACACTTACGCCAAGTGATTTCACATTGGGATCACGGCAGGGGGAGATCAAAATGTAATCGTCTGTTTGTACCAGAGGAAGTCAGGCACGTCAGGTCAAATATGCAATCGGTGCGGAACGAACGGCAACAGAAGCAAAGACGTACGGATTAACAACCGACTGTGGGGAGCCATGGCATTTCGCACGTTCTTCATGATACTTGTAGCCTCCGCATCAGGCCAGTCATGAATAATGTTACGCAACTAAGAGAATATTAATATCTGCGCGATGCAAGGGAGGATAAAGATCTCCAGCACTTACATAATACACGTCCTGACCCTTTACAGGGGATTCTTCGAAGAAATTGAGAGGTATAAATTCGACCTGGTTGTTTCGCAGTGCCTCAGGCGACTTCTTAGCCCAGATCTATGGTCAACATAATTAGCATTCTGCAGTCAAGACTCGACACACAGACAAGGTGACTAAAAGACAGAAAGGCATGTACTCACATCCTTCGCATTAGCCAAAGCCTCGGGCAGGTCATGATTGACAATTTTGAGGTGCGGGTACATCTTTGAGAGTGGTATGGAAACTGTCCCGACACTGGCACCGATATCGCAAACACTTCTCACTTCATTCCATGGATAGTCTGTAAAATGATCATGTTGACGGTCAAGAGGAAATCACACGGCTTTCCGCTTACGATGCAAAACAGAAAGAGAGCCCATAACATGGCTAACCCCACTCATAGCACGATGGAAGTTCTATTCAACCTTATCAGACCCTGAATCATGAAATGAAGTCACACCTCTTACTTTGTGTCGCTCAGCCTGAGGGTACCACAAGATCAGTAACAGCACGATATACGGAACAAATGAAAATCATCTAAACGAATTAACTTACGTCCTGTTCTATCCAATCGAAGAAGGCACCCTTGAAACCCTTCTGGCTGAGTGCATACATGACCGGTGACTTGTCTGAACCAGATTTTGTCGCGTAATCCGGATCTGACATCCATTCGTGGAATACAGCTACACCCTTCGACACATCCTCCGTCTGGATGCGCGAGAGAGCACTGACATCACAACTCGAGAGTGTAACAAGTGAGATCCGATTATTTGCAAAAATGTTAGGCTCGACTGAGGGAAATTGAGATGCATGAGATGTGAGTGAGAGAAAAAAAAATCCTACCCTCAGTGAAACATCCCTTGATGGCAAGAAAACGAAGCATGCGAGCAAGTTGCCCCTTCTCTAAACCGACCTGTTTGGCAAGTTCGTCGACATGAAGGCCTCCTGGATACTTTTCTAGTACATCTGCCACCTTCGCGCGCACAATGACGTCCACACACATTCCTTCGAATGACATTGTCATCTTTGAGGGCGTAAACGTTATCAGCCATGTCCTCCGTTGAAACAGGACTCACGTTGATAAGGGTGTGCTGAGGTGGTGCCAACGATGCGCATAACTGTTGGCAAGCACCCTCGAGCACCCTGACAGCTTTCTTCAGTGCGACAGTATCAGTCGCGAAGTCGATGGGGTGATATGTCTTCGAGAAGATCGTAGGGACTTGGTTACCATCTTTCTTGTACTCGGCGATGGCCTGGCGGGCCGACTTGTTGATGATATCGAGGAGAGATTCGAGCTGGGCCTCAGCTGACATGACTAACATAGATCAATGGGGAGCGGGTGAAAGAAAGGATGGATTGAAAGTCCTCTGACCCCTAACCGCCACAGCGTTTAAAGCCTTGATACTCTGGTACGCTGTGCATCGATAATAGCCCGATGTAGTCACCGGTCACCAATTAACTTGCGAAATGTCGGAAGCGAAACGCATCCTGCGGGTTGATCACTCTAACTCCAGTGATTGCGAGAGACA
>JBBPTJ010000251.1:0-17741 GCA_038094035.1 Pulveroboletus aff. ridleyi
CGACAAGAGGCTCAGCCTCCCTTGAGCCTGGGAAGGAGGTTTGGTCATCAGAACCGCAACAAAATATCTTAATGAGAGCGCACTGGGTCCATCGACGACGATGAGCAACTCTTCTTCCCCCTCATCGGACTTTGGGGAAAGCTTAGATATTTTAGTTCGTGAGCTAAGGCGTTGTTTGTCTTCCAAAGACAGCTGCTCGAGCTTGTCTTTAAGGCATTCGTCATCGTCCCGGGGGACATGGATGGAGTAGAGCCGGAGATCTTTTGCACCCACGTTGCGGAACTCTGTTGCCTTTTTTATTATAATCTCCTTGAGGGCTCCAACAGCTTTGTCCTTCGAGATCTCAACATCAAAAATGTTTTCAACGTCATCATGGTAAACCCAACACTGGAGCGTGATCATTTCCATCCTGTGGTTTCTGCTGAACCTCAACACTGTATGTTGCGTTGTTTGGGAGTTTACACACCGGTTTTTCCAACAATTGTGTACCTAGATTGCCACAGCCTCGAAGGGCACAATGAGTTGTTGATATTTGCTGAAAATGAAACATCTCGTCACGTGAGGGCACGCATCTGTCGTGCAGTCCGAACGTCGGCCCTGCTTGAATTCAGGCGGAGATTTAACAAACGGCATGCCGAGTTGTACCCGCCAATCGTGCCCGCCCCCCTGCCTCGACCGCTGTCTGGCGCTGCCGCGAAGTGAACTGAAGTGTTTTTTTTGGATGCACTTCAAAGCGGTTTGATTGAACGAAGGCTCGTGAAAGTCACTTCATTTACTTCGGAAGGTGGGATGGAAGTCCCCGGGAGCGCGGTCCGTCATTCCATCCAACCAACCGCGGTCGGAGGCAGTCGCGTTGCATCATCTCCAACGCCACCCCGACGCAAATGATAAGCATCAACGTACGAGATCTGGATCTGATGACTGATCGACAACAAGCAGATACAACAAGCAGTCGCCATATCGCGCGCGCATGTTCCAAAACCTCGCCCTGGACCTCGATGCCTCCTCGCGAACCTAAGCTAGGATTGGACGGTCTGTCGCAACGAGATCGTAGCTTCCAGTCCAGTACTGTCGAAGCCTAGCGTACCATGGGTCGAGCAGGGGGAGGGGGCTGACCCAGGGATGCTTTCAGACAGGGGATTCTGCGTCGTGAGTGAGAGGACGTTGTCAGCAGGTCTAAGATGAATGGCGATGAGGAATGGATGGCACGAACCCAATTGCATGGCATCGAGACGGGAGAGAAGCTGCGTGGGGATGGATGGAATTCCATCGCCATATGGTCCATGTCGGCAGCCCTGATGCGTGATGGTGGTGAACTTTGTTTGTATGCATCCTATCCCCACAGCATAATTCTTGTGGAGAGACAGTTATGGAAATGTCAGCGACCTTGCCATCAATCAGCCTTCGTGATGCCTTAGATGTTCCAAATCCAGGCCCTGCCCACATACATACATACTGACAACTTAGAGCTTCTACGCCTGTTGAATCAAGTCGCTTGAATTGGATCAGTCCGTCATGTGCACCCGAGCGAATACAAGGCCTGACATGCATGCAGGTAACGGCATCCTGACCATCATCATACCGTTGCATGATCCTCGGAGACGCTGATCTACGGTGAGTGTAGCAATATAAGCTAGGCGAATGGTGCGCATCGTTACCTCGACCCCCTTGGGAGAGTTGGGATGGATCGTCAGCCTGTTGAACCTGACAGAATATGAGCGATCATGACACAGTCCATGTCGTCAGAAAGTGCGCCGTATCCGCTGTCCCCGAATGAGCAGTATGCTGTTCGCCTCCGGAAGCTTCTTGGTCCTGATACTGGGGAGAGAGGGGAGCACGGGGAGCTGAAGTCCGTAACAATTTATGAGTATCTGCATACAGATATGAAGAATAATGAACCTCTCGCTTGCCCGCCGCTGTTCACTACATGGCATGATACGTTAGATAGACTAAATTTGATTATCTACCAAGGAAGGGTACTCACTGGATTGCATTGGCCCGCGGCCATCCGCAAAAGTCTAGCATCAACATTTGGTGACCTGTGAGAAGGAGGCTGACGATCCAGAGATTGGCGCGACTTTCCAGAATGTCGATCGGGTGCATGTGAAGCGAAGCCCCTTATTCTCAGGCAATATTTTAAATATCGAGCGACCCTGAGGTGACTAGTTAGTTTTTTGATGTACGCACGCCTTCATAACAGAGCTCACCAATCGCGCGCCTGATGATGCATCAGATGGACGAAGCGACGGTACATCGATGGGCAGAGGCAGCTTGTGACAGCAGTTGCAACAGCGTCAACACAGGAGACAAGACAGAAGGGCCACCAAGGCTTCATAGTCGAATTGCAGAACTGGTGCAGTCAGCTGGACCTCGTACTATGCCATCATGTGAGAACTTGCGTCAGAGGGAGATGAGCAAACGAGTACCTCGAGAAGACCGTCGCTATCTCGACCGTCCGGTTTCAAAAGCCGCTTGCCCTCTTGTACTTGTCCTCTAGTATATCCCTAACACTTTTTGCCAGTGTTATGAGTTGCGACCCGCAAGAACCATGAAGGCATGAACAATTACCAGCCTGAAAAAGACCATACGGCTTGGAGAGAGCGTTGCAGAGCTCATGAACGGTGGCTGTTTTGTCTCGACATCCAGCTGCGAGATAGCAATTATCAGTTGACGTAGCAATCGATCATATCCCTTTGCCTTGAACGAGGGTTGACGCACCCAGGAGTACTTGTGACGGCGGTGAATTTGGGGTTAGCGCGAGAGAGGTGAGATCATCCCTGCCACTGGGTGCCGACGGCTCGATGAGCTGGGATCCATCGAAGGTATTGAATGACCTGATTTTGTTGTCGTTGGATGTGCTGACCCAACCATACTAGCGGATGGATGGCGACGAGCCTGTCCCAGTGTGAAGGATGCGGATCCCGCCAAGAAGCTCGGCAGTCGGGCACTCTATTCACTCGGTCAGTGTCTCTGAACTTTTATGAGCTACAACTGGATGATGCATCACATGCACACGTCGCATGTAGTACGTTCATAACCGCAACATGCAGTATTGCCGAAGCCTTGTTGAATTCTGGGGGGAACTGTTCCATGGATGGCATCGAACAGGTGATCCCGCACATTTGCAACGATCCATGGTCTGGGCTGGGGTTGGAGTTCGCATCTACAGCAAGGAAAGGTCGGTGAGTGGAAGCACGTTGTCAGCTGGTCTTGGTTAGTTGTCAGCGAGAATGATGAGAAAAGTCGTGACATGGAACTGAGGCAGCATGGCGGTGGTGAACCTCTTACGTACTTAGCTGACGTGTAAACTCTTGCCCCATCACTATGGTCTAATTCTGGTAGAGAAATCGAACATGTTGCTGATGTCCAGGCTGGTAATCAGCCCCCCTAACACATCGCTGGATGCGTCTCATTAGAGGTCCTATAGACGTTTTTTACACACGCTTGTAACTGTAATCTGGAGAGCATCTGTAGAATGGAGTCGCTCTGCCTCGTCATGCACACCCGAGCGTACACACAACATCCATGTGGGTAACCGCACCTTGATCATCAGCATGGCATCATGCGATCCTTGGGGATGCTGTTTTACAGTGAGTGTGACGATATGAGCTAGACAACCTGCACGAACTATTACATCAACTCCGGTGGGAGGGAGTCGAGACAGATCATCAGCCTGTTGAACCTATAAAATGTGAGCGATTTTGACTCAGTTCGGGTTGCCAGGAGACACACTGTGCCCGCTGTTCCTGAATGAGCAGCATGTCGTTCACCACTGGAAGCTTCTTGGTCCTGTGGAAGAGGAGCATGGGGAATGCTGGAATCTGTTGAAGTAATGAGCATCTGTATAAATATGAAGAATAACGAACCTTTCGCTTCCCTGCCGCTGTTCGCTACACAATATGATAGGTTACATAAACGGCATCTGATTGTCCACCAAGGAAAAGCACTCACCGGTTTATGCTGACCCACAGCCATCCGAGAAGGTCCAGCATCAACACTTAGAAGTTCGCACGAGGGAGATCGCTGATCTGGAGGCCGGTCGGACTTCTTGGAAGGTCGGTCGGACTTGCGCGAAGTGGCATCCTGCTTTCTCCACAGTGCCAGCTTGAATACACGACCCTGGTACGAGTCATAAGAGCCGAAATTTGCTTTGTACGCCCCTCAGTAGCGAAGCTCACTAGTTGTGCATTTGACGATTGATCTGATGAAGCGAAGGGCGATATGTCGTCTTGCAGTGGATGGACAGAGGCAACCAGTGATGGAGGCTGCAGCCACATCAACGTGGAAACAAGGAGGTGCTAGTGGTTACCCACCGCATCATAGTCGAACTGGGCCGCCGGTGCACTTGGCGGGATCTCATGCTATGCCATCATGAGAACTTACTTTCGGGCGAAGTGAACAAAGAACAACTCGAAGAGATCGTGATCAGCTTCATCGTGTCCTTTGGACATGGCTGAAATGCGCCTTCCAGGATCTTCCTGTTGTACGCATGCCATGGAATCAGCATGATGCTTGAATGACAAAATGACAAACCCAATACCAAATCTGAGCGTATTTTACCATTGGGATCACCCGACCGTTCGCTAGCAGACACCTAGCGTACAGAGGTTTATCCAGCGTGCAAGAGTTATCCAGATGCGAACACTGACGTCAAAAGCCCAGATGACTCTGGAAGAATGTTCTGTGGACACAGAAACCGACCGTATCTCTTTGCTCTCGTCGATGACAGAGCCAATTTAAGCGAGGGTGGATGCATCCAGAAGCGTGACCCGGGACCCCTCGAAGCGTGGTAAGAACATGAACTTGCCATTGGGGGTTGGTGCGATAGAGATAAGACCATCTTCACCATCGAAGAGCGTTGATGACTCCGTGAACTGGGATCTGTCGGAGATGTTGAATAACCTGACTTTGCTGTCGCTCGATGCGGAAAAGATATGCTGACCCAACCATGCAAGCGGAGCGCTGGGGGCCCGTTTGGTTGCGGTGGTATCGGTGATAATAACAGTGAGCCTGTCTCCACTGTGGCTATCAAAGGTACAAATCTGGCCACGACCCTCGGCAGTGGCGATCCGGTCACCTTCTGGAGAGAACTTGGCTCTGCTGACGCTCTGGTTGTATTCGAGGGGGCCAACGAGTCTCTCTCCACCCATGATGCTCCAGAAGCTCGCTGTATTTCCAACGTTCCAGTCGCGAATCGGGTCAAATCATGTGAGACATCGACTGCAGCATCACGACTCATAGCGATGTTAGAGCCTGGGCCTGGGCCAAGGCTTGGAGGATGACTCACCTAAGAGAGCTCCAGACGAGCTGGAAGGGCCGGAAACCGAAGCGGTCGCACCAGACTACCCAACCAGTGTCCAGGATGCCACCGCAGATGAGATGGGCAGCGGCGATGGCTATGCGACTGCGCCAGGTCGAGATAGATGGCCTGGAGGTGAGCAGGGCGTCAAGGTGACCAAATCAACACGGTACCTATCAAAGGCGATCAAGACCACAGGAACAATGGAGACAGTATACAGATGGATAGAACAGAGTGCTGGAAGGATGACGCAACAAGAGGAACGCGCCGTGACTCGATCAGAGTCAAAACGAATCTGCTAGCTGAAGCAGAAGAAAGTCAGCACGAACGGTATGGACAGTGCGCGGAACAAGTACCAGTACCACCAGATGGGCCAGGGAAGGTCCTATGACGTCCTATCGAGCCCGGGGATCCACCGCGCCGACGTAGAAAGCTGAAGACCGGCACCTAGAAAACTAGTAGAGATGTCGACCCCATGGTGTACATACTGAGTCGGACACCCACGTAAAGGCCATAACGGGGGGATGGAAGGCTAATAACACGCTGTCCATGATGTACGGAAGCCAGGGGGAGCGATCCGGGGGCGCCAAACACGAATACGAGGTGTTGAGGTCGATTGAAGGACCGCGCGCACCGAAAGCTATCTGCAAAACGTCTGACTCGGAAATGAAGCAAACCGCTCTGATCGCTTGACTACTCTACCGAACCGTTCGAGAGCCGTGATTGGAGGGTGCCCCGGGCACTCACTGCCTCAGCTTGCCATAGCACTTCACACTCCTTGATGATAACCTTATGCCTACCGGGCCGTGGGTAGTTCGACACCACGGGTTTGTATGGTATAACTATACCCGTGCCCGCGATGGGTACGGTCTTGGCTGGCCGACCCGTGGCGTTACCCTAAAAGATCGCCTCCGTGTCCAGTCCTAGAGTGTCAGGCGCTAGTTCCCACCAAACGAACCTCACGTGCGCACCCGCATACATCCCCCCGAATGCCTTCCTGATCGTCGCTAAAGCAAGGGTCAACGCCACATTTACAAGCACTACGTGGCCTCTTATCTCTTCCCGTATTCTGTCTTCGGCCTTTCGGGGAGCCGAGAGTGTTTTGGGCTGGATTACAGTAGGCCTAGATGATCTGCTCCTCACGCCATTGCTAGCATGCGACTAACTCCCTGGCTTGAGGTGGTCGTGTATTACGCAGCATATAATACGTCTGTCCCACCCAAGTTCATTGTGCATCGGGTCTGATCAAACAACGACCATCGTAGTGCCACGGAACGCAGAGACTGTGAACTTGGACACCACTGGTTCTATTGCGAACAATGTCTGCGGAATCGGTACGTCAAAAGTGCCTTGATCAGGGTACCAACTGAAACTGACTCCTCTCTAGAGCAGCCTGCGCGAAACCGATGCAAGCGTGCGCTTTGCCCCATTCCCTGTATCGCCTCGTGATTTTTCTCTGGTTTCCGGCCATCCTCCTCCCCAGTTTTATGCCCTTCTCAGAACGTGAGCGATTGTGCCGGCTACATAAATCCCTTGCAGCACGTCGACAGGCGATCTCTCCCGCACATCTCGTACCTGTGCCACCATTGGACATGGGGAATGGACCGCTAGTGATTTTATTCTCCCTGTTCTGGGGCATATGTGATTAAAATGCAAGGATCTGAGATCGTGCTGGGTGGATTCTGAGTCGGACGAACAAGCTTGTCGATGAGTGCTATAATGGGCCGGTGGTTACTAGGGCGTGGCGTCCCTAGAGATCGTGAGATGAATGATGCTGCCATACAGGTTACAAGCGTATCTGCAGACGGGGAAGCCTAGCCCACATACAATCCGCGGCAGTGGGCAAGAAAGGTTGTCACACAGCGGTGGATAACAACGACGTACCAGTGGATCCGCCACTACTTCCCAAACCACACAAGCCACCTGACGAGCCTGTGCAGTGGTTGAACGATCCCTTGAGCGTTGGGCTCGGAAGGGAGTGGCTGCACCCGATGGCTGCCTGAACGACCAGGAGTGTCCACAGGTCAGAGAATACAGCTGCTGTGTTGAAACCGACGCGCTGTGTCAAGCCATCGGGCCTAGGGGCCATCTGGGTGGTCAGCCGCGCAAGGAGACGGCGAGGTCGATCGAGCCTGCAATAGGGATTGTGGTAGAATCGGTTTGGATGGCTGATCGTGCCAGAGGGACGGCGCAACGAGCGGCGTGCACCAGGGCTCGAAACGAGTCGAAATATGACTGCTAGCGGAAAATGAGGTCAGCTCGGACAGCGAGAGTGCAAAGCGGTGCACGTACCTGTACCATCCACACCACTGCTGGGAGGCGTCCAACACGTCCTATCGTGCAGTCAAACGGACTGCGTCGCCGTGGCGAGCCGAAGCCATGCGCTACCAAAGTGTCAGTCGGACGCATGAAAGAACTGACTTACCAAGTCATACAGCCGCGTCGAGATTGAATCGGGAAAATTGGATCAGCCCTATATGTTTTATGCGGGCTGTAGGTGATGCGGGTGTGATGCCGAGTCGTGACGTGCGATACTGGGAGCCTGCTCTAATTCCTGACAGGAAGTCATCCACTAGCGTCGTACTTAGTCATTCCCACTGCAGGTTGGACGAGACCAAGGATGTAGTCGATATCATCACGGTCGAGAATGAGGTCACCCATGGAGGTTCAGGGCACGGATAACAACAGTGTGCAGCGACATAGAATCAATTGGTCAATAAGGGGACATGTAAAATACTTAGGAGGACGCAATGAAAGTCGGACGTAGATGCTTTCTCGTCCACGCTGATGTACGCGATTTACCGTGTGAAAGAACTACAACGCCCCTTGGTTTCTTCACCTCGAGAGTGTAGGGACCGTTTCGTTTGTTGTTCCCCAGGCAATGCTGGTTGCGGCATTGAAACCGGTAGCCCCCGCCAACAGCAGTCCGCTTCCATTCTTCCTGTGCGGTGCCACAGCCTGGACATTGTATAGGAACATCTATTCCCCACGGTCGATAGTCGCGGTGAGCCCAAACATATCGTGTTGTATTGATAAACCTGCGGTCAGAAGAGGGGAGCAGGACGTAAACTCCAGAATGGCGATTGAGATCGCTTGAGTTTCCCAGTGCAACAGGCACAGCATCTGAGAACGCGTGGCCTTGAAGAACGACTTGGTCAGTGAGCGTGATAAGAAACGCCCATGCCGCAGAGGGATGAAAACGGCGAGCATCAAAGGCAATACATGCTGAGAAGGCAAGTCTGCGATGACTTAATAAGCTTCATTGTCGTGACATACTAAGTACTCACTCACCTCGCGGTCGCTGTAGTAAATTCAGCCCGACTATGTGAATGGCGGATGTACCGCCCACAACTGAGCATGTATAGGACAGCGTTCTGGGCAACATCCTTGAACGGACCAAGCAGGACGTCAAAGAACTGCAAGCGGCTATGAGGGTTGCAGCAAACACAGAAGCTTAAGCCTACCTCCTGAATATTAGCGGATATTTCTTTGCCACCCTCCCGGCCAGCAAAGAGATCACCCCGGTCTTCATCGGTGTGTGTAGAAATTGCAAAAATCACCGTGGATGGACGCATAGCAAGAACTTCCTGTGCTATTGCGGTGGCATTCCTCTGGTATGTCTTTCGCTTTCCTTCACTTCCCAAATCGAACGATATGTCCTTTATTAGAAGCCCACCAGCGCGAATGAAATATGGTCGAAGAAAGTCGTATAGCATGGTGATGGGTCCCTTGGCAGGCAAGGTCTTGAGGCGTAAGTGAAGGATGGCAGTCCTGCGTGCTTGCATGAACGACTTCGGTGACAGCTCGCAGCGGCCGCACACTCTTGGTGGCTGAGAAAGAACGGGGTTCTTGTTCCGATAGAAAGCCTTTAGAATAAGGTTAACGTCCGTCAGTTGGCAAAGGGGTACCCTCACCATGAACGGCATAACCGATTTCGTCTTGGCATTGTCCATCAGGTGACAGGAGAGACAAAGGTATTTGACGTCACTCTGCTCGATGATTGCGATACATTCCTGCGGGACGACAACACAGCCCTTGCACTCGGAGCGAGTGCATAGGTCGCATCGCCACAGTTCACCACCATCCATACACATGTGACAAAACTGTAAGGGGTCGATCAATGCAGCAAGCATGGGGAAAAGCACTCACGTCGTCGTTTCCATCACCTGATTCCTCCTCCCTCGGGGAAAACAACGCCTCAAGACATGGGCGGACGCCACACCTGTCCAAGCTGGTGCCAGTGGTAACTCCGGGACCCTCTGATTGAATTATAGAGGGGAGCTGTGGGAAATTAGAGCCAGCGATGGCCGGAGTGGTTCCACAAGCAGGCTTGACTGAATGGCTATTAGTAAGGGAGATACAAGGAGCAGTTCCACCAGTCGTTTTCTTGGCTGTCTGCTTCGTGCGAACCATGCTGGTTGCTGGTTGCTGGTTGCTGGTTGTCGTTTGCGTGGTCGCGAATTAACAAGAACAAAACTAGAAGTTCACCTTGCTTGGCAAGGTCATGTTTCGTGTTTGGTTCGTATGTGAAAACGTCCACATGTACAAATAAAAGAGTTTATTGTGCTTTCAGTATATTTTGCCTTTCGGAGAAAGTTCTTTTGCTATCACGTTCTTTCGCCGACGTGGGTTGGTTGCTTTCGAGCTTTCACGGGTAGACATCATTCGAGGGAACTTACAGATCTTTGCGACGTCATCAGCGACAGCGTCGAATCCGTACGTCCGCATGTCACGTGAGTGGTTGGCGAAGAGTCTCTAATGTTATCGCTTAACGACTTTCCACCAGGCCGCATCTGAAAAGTCGCTGTGTAACGTTATCGCTTGACGGCTCTAAGCCAGCCATCCGAACGTTGTGATTGGATGAGGACAAGCAAAAAAAGGAAATTTCAGGGTGGTCTTACACTAGTCCAAAAGAAAATGGGCTGAGCCCATCCTGAGGTCGCTTCGAATATCGCCTCTCGAGTATTTCGATTGGGCAAAATATAGCACTATACCATTTTCGTCTGTCCAGAGGTGTTCTGGACCCCCCGTGACCTCGGCTAGCCCGGTCTGTCCAGCAGATGCCTGCCGGCCATCGGGCATAGTCGGACCTCGAATCGGACGTTCGATTGTTCGAAAAGTTCGCACCTCCGCCTCTCTCTGGCCTTTCACCGGTCACCGGTCACCACTCATAGTGTACATGGTGCGTCCTCACGAACCCCTTCTTCCCGATGGTTATCTGTGCTTGCAGACAGCTCGGCATCGACAGCGTGCCCTCACCACCCCGTTCCTCCCCTTATCACTCACAGCGTACATGGTGCGTCCTCGCGACCCCGTGCCCTTCTTCCCGATGCATTTCTGTGCTTGCAGATGGCTCGGCATGGAGGTCGTATCCTCACGACGCCGTTCCTCTTCTTGTGGCCTGTACATGGTGTGTCCTCGCGACCCGTGCCCTTCTTCCTGATGCATTTCTGTGCTTGCAGATGGCTCGGCATGGAGGTCGTATCCTCACGACCCCGTTCCTCTTCTTGTGGCTCATTGTCACTCACAGTGTACATGGTGCGTCCTCGCGACCCCGTGCCCTTCTTCCCGATGCTTATCTGTGCTTGCAGATGGCTCGGCATGAGGTCGTATCCTCGCGACCCCGTTCCTCTTCTTGTGGCCTGTACATGGTGTGTCCTCGCGACCCTGTGCCCTTCTTCCCGATGCTTTTCTGTGCTCGCAGACAGCTCGGCATCAACGGCGTGTCCTCGCGACCCTGTGCCTTCTTTCGTCACAGCAACTGTTGAGGTAACCTTTACCATCACTGACCCTGCTGTTGTCAACTTAACCATCGGCCTTGCCATGCTCGTTGTCCAATCTGACAGGTATGCCACCTGATATGGACTGGGACTACCCTAGCACGCGCATGCAGGGCAGTGTTACCTCGCGCACCACACCCAAGCCTCTCACCTACGACCTGCTGATTGATGCTGTGATGATACTCGGATCTGCTAGACCACCTACGACCTGCTGATTGATGCTGTGATGATACTCGGATCTACTAGACCACCAACGTCGTTGCTGATGGAATGCTGAGCAGTGCCATGAAGGGGATCTGACTCACTCCTTTGACAGCACAGCCATGCTCACTGCCTGATTGCTCAGTATACAATAATGCATAGAAAGAGCATGAGAAAAATATGGCAGTGTGTTTGTGTCTGCTCATTTCTGTGTGGCTTTGTCCCCTCCAGAGACAGGTGCTGTGTGCACGACTCACTGCAGTGTTCTTCCATGTCACAAAGACTGACACGCAGCTTGTTGGCCCATTTGAGCCTATGCTCTGTCCTGCCTTGTTTGTCCAGCTGACATTGCAAGCGACTGCGGTGTTTTTGCAAAAATTGCTGTGCTTTTCCACCTCGACCCCGGTAAACCTTGCTTTGCCATGTAGTTAGTCCAGATGGCAGATGCCATCTTCCCATCTTGGTGCATTGTTTTTTGCATGTGTGAGTTACCTTGCATTAGGAACAGCCGCTACAGCTGAGTACCTCCGGCTTCTGTGGGGTCACCCACAAGAGGAATGTTGCATTGAGAGCAGGTCCAGGTTGGTTGCACTTGCTCGCCAACTCACCTATAAGGAACCTGGTACTGCTTGGAGATGGGGCCAATGACAACTGGCCATGGGAGCTTGTGAGAGCAGAGGCCAGGCACTAAGCTACTGGCATTGGTGGGTGCCTTCAACTCCAATTGAGCTGGACTCTGTGGCTAGCTGCATGCAAGGATAGTGGCATGTTTTTGGTCAAGGTGGTGTTTGAGGCAGGGGTGTATATAACTATGGTGTTCATGCTATTGAGGATGGTAGCAATACTCTAGTGTTACCTGTATCAAGTTTATTCTCTAATGGTAGTTTGCTTGCCTAACTGACCCTGGGAGCCTGCTCAGAAAGCAGTGTGTGTCCTGAATGGGATGTGTACTCTTGAATTCTGGTGCAAAATGAATGCCATAACTGGATGAACAATGGATCAGTGATTGCCTTGATTGTGTTTTATAAAGTGGCATATATTCGTCAATAAGGGAGACATAGCTAAAAAGGTAGGTGCTAGTCTAAGGGGCTTCGAATGACCCAAGAATGAGCACCCCATGTGTTGGACGCGACAACTGTGTTATACACTCTAGAAGTAAAGTCGGCCCATTTCTCAGGCATCTCTTTATGCCAAACGTCGAAGACATTTAACGCACTAGTCTTCACTTGGGCAAAATAGTTGATGGTATTGATGTCCTCATTTCCAATTGGCTGGTATTCTCCCGTTTCCCATTCGAGCACAGCTTTTATAATCTATAAGAACAATTAGAGCGTTTGAATCAGAAACCAGTTGATCTCACCTGTTGTACTGCCAGCGATGCTTCTCCAACAGTGCAACCACCAGGTAGGGGCAGAGATAGGGGAGTAGGGCCTGCAAAGCCAAATATCAAAGTTCTGACAACCTGTTCCAACACAATATCTCCTATTTTTGTTGGTGTCCAAGTCTGAGTAGTGTTATGTTGCTAGTTTTAGCATAGGATATTCCACACAAAGGGCACAAACTTACTTTGTTCGATCCTGGCTTCCCATAGTAAGGCATGCTTGTTAAAATAAACTTTACCACCTCCACATTATCATCTGGTGCATTTTTCCCCCCCAGCTGGTAATGCTGACAAACCATTGCACGAGCAATGCTAAGCGCAGCATCTTTGTTACGGTCCAATACTAGCGTTTGAGGGTTTGCATACAGCTTGCATGTAACCTCGTCAAACTGAATAAGTTCAAGAACAACTTGATAAGCACGGCTAACTGCCATAAAATCCCGGGCAGTAGTTGTTGGCATGCGTAGCGTAAGGGGAACATTACCGCTGAGACCATAGTAAGCATTTGAAACGTGTGCCGTGTGTTGACCCTGTAGATCCACAGTAGTCTCCTCTTGCCTTGCCATGCCTAGGTTGATTTTTGGAAAGTACTCTCGCAGAATTGCAGTTACAAGGTTTCGGAGGAAACAACAGGTGAGTCGGACTGGGAGACTGGAGGTACTTTCTTGCAGGGCCTTGTTAACCTTGGATCCGTTCCAGAGACAGGCGTCCTGCTGCTTCTGAAGCGACTTGGCCACCAGAAAATTATGAACAAAAATGCAGTGTCGGTGCTGTTGGTGAGAAAGGGAGGGAAATACGATAGCAATGAAGGTTGTTACGACGGGTCGTAAAACCCCAAGGTAAAATAAAACAGCCTTCGCAAGCACTGGCGGGACTTGCCAAACACATTCTCGAACAGTCTTGTTCAGCTGCTTCGACCTTGGGTTGCCTAAGGCAAGTACACCATCCAAGAGGAAGAGGTTTCGAGGAGAATCCGTGGCTGAGTCGTGATCATATTGAAGGGACGCCATCTGGAAGTCTCGGGGTGGGACACCAACCGTCTGTACCAAAGCAGCACATAAAAGACCCTGAATATGATTGTCAAGGATAAGCCAGTCGTTAATGGCTTGGCGGTCATGCCCAGAAGTGGATGGGTTTAAAAATGGCTTCGCCCCGCTTGTTGAGCCGCTTTGAAGAAGGGATTGTTGTGTGGCAGACAGAATTGGTTGGAAGATCACGGAGTTGGAGGGCTGTTGGAACAAGGAGCACCGGTCCATAAGGCTATCAGAGAGGGTGGTCCAGTTGAACTTGTTGTAGTGATCATGGCAGTCAGCCGGCAGGGCAGACAGAATGGCCTGTTGACAGGCTGATATGGTGGACATTGCTGCTGATTTCAGCGCGGTAAATGGAATTTGAATGGAGGAACCATCAGCAACTCTGACAGTAATGTTATCACCCTGTCGAGAACAGGCAAATCTTGAATTGCTAGACTCTAGACGAGCAGTTGGAGCAGCAGCCAGCCAAACAGTTTTCATTCTAGTGTAAGGTGTCGATCGTTCCGTGGATCGTGGCTGCACCCAAATAGCATTGTCCTGGAGGCATCTATAGCCTCCTTCAGCTTTTAGTCTGGGGAAAGAGCTAGTGAAACGCACTTGAGCAGTCGATTTGGCTCTGTTTGCTGGCAATCGCCCTGATCATCATTGAGAAGGTCGAGCAAGGTAGCTAACACCATACTAAGTCAGGCCTCTGAACAATGGGTAGCAGTAGCCAATCCTCAGCTTACCTGGCTCTGGGGGACTGTTTTCGGAACTTTCCAATACCCCTATATCTCCAGACTCCCTCGTATCTTCCTCAATTTCATCCTCAACCTCATCTTCAATATCATCATACTCCTCTTCACTCAACCCCTCATCAGATTCGGACAGGGTTCCCAATGGCTTATTGAGGTTGATCCCTATCCAATGGGATTGATTATGTGGTACAAACTCCGTCAATTCAAGGAGCTGCAAGCGCGAGTCATGAAAGAGGGCAACAAGAAAGGTATGTTGAAGGGCTGCACATCTCCGAGTGAGACTATTTGCTGGCTGAAAGCAACCGTTTGGAAGCAATGACCCTATGCAAAGAGCATAGTCTGTGGGGCATGCTAGCTTTTGCCCATGAGAGTTTACCTCGTGGCGAATGATGGAAAGCAGGAGGTTGTGAAGAGCTGGAAGGAGTTCAATGAGCTTGGGCTTGCCAGGTGGCTCAATTAACTTGTATAAAGCAGATAACGCAGCTTTCTGGTCTGCTGACAGCTTTTTGAGCAACGCTTGCAGGCCCCCGAGCATAGTCAAAGCTGTTTCACGATCCCTTGTCATCAAAATGTGAGAGACCCACAAGAGAAACGCCAGAGTACACTGTATGGGACGCGCATAGTGAATATATGTCCTTTCCTGTAGCTGACGCAGCCTTGCATTGGTACTAGGTAGGCATAATGAGTCCAAAAACAATAGGCTGATAAGAAAGTAAACATACGAAGATGTCAAACAGCTGCGAACATCAGAGCTAAGAGAAAAGGCATATCGGTTACCATCCAAAAGATAGCCAGGGACTAGTCGACAAAGCGAGCACAACGAAGCATAGAACTGCTGATCTTGAGGCTCAATCAACTCATACTGTTTTCGTAAAGGTGATTGTGAAATCCATTGCAGAGTTTTCTCCGGGCACTGTAAGGATTGAGCGAACTCCATCCATCCCAACTCTTGGAGAAAGGGGGCGAATGGTGCAGAAACGCGGTTGGGACCTGGGGTCTCTCCTAAGCTCGACCGTAAGGTTAAGGAGTGTTGAACTAAGGGCTGCGCTGGAGTCCAATCCGTTGGTAGCTTGATTACCCGTTGATAATCGGGGTCTATTTTTGAAATGCGGCGATACGGACGGATGATATATCGAAAAGCAAGAGGTGTGGATGGGGAAAACATGCCGTAGCATCGGCCAGCACCTTTTTTTTTTTTTTCCCCATCTGCCAGTACTTTATCGTGATCCCGGCGCTTTTCACCAAGCGAACCTGTTCTTGTTGTTGCCCAATAACCGCATCCAGGCTCTGAACATTGGTGCGCAGGTTCAACGGATAGGCCATCAATTGGTTGGGCAACTTCCACCGGAAGGGGAAAAGCAGCGTTTTCCGGAACACAATAGGCAGAAAGAATATGATTCGATAAAGCAGACCGGGCAGATTTTGAGGGAATGATGTATAAGTGGGGATGACTCTTGTTTGGCCGAAGATGATAGAGAAAGTCCTTTGGGCGAATAAACCCCTTGCAGGTACGACAGAGAAACCCCATAACAGTATATTCAATCTGTAACCTTTCCAGAGCAATACACTGAGTGAATGGAACGTAAGGAAAGCTCCCGTCCGACACGTTAACATGGGAGTGCTCATAGCATAGAATTGAACCCTTTGCGACAGAAAGAACGGGTTTGGCAGGTTTGGGTCTAGAGACAGCAGAGGATGGTACGAAAGGACTTGCATAACCGAAGCGGGGTGTAGACGAAGAGGGAATCGGAGCGCTTGGCTTTCCTCCTTTTCTCCGAAGTCTTGGAATAGGATGACTGAGAGTTTTCTCCTCTGCAGTGTTCTCAAGCTCCACTTCGTCATCTGATTTTGGGCTCCGCGTGTTATCATCCTCGGAACTAGAAAAAACTTCTAATGGAATGTTGTAAGCTTGTAGGTTCAAAGACGACGAGATGTTTGAGAGAAAACACCTGAAGACGCAATGGTAGTCTGCTTCTGCCTTGCATCAACTGTCTGACCTTGACGTGGATGTTTATTGGGATGCAAATGGTTGGCATCAGAGCAACTGCGTTTCATGGTTGAAGAATGTTGGTGGCAACTTGACGGAGAAAGGTTGGGGAGAATACCACGAAGTGACTCACCAGGTAAGGTGCCGGTTGGGCTAGCGGCGGAACAACCACGTAATGCCAAGTTTTGCTGGCGACCACCATGATCCCTGTACTCATAACCATCCAGCCATCATGGCTTCAGTAAGAAAGAGCTGCCGTTGTCTATCTTAAAACATAAAACAATGTGGAGTAAAGTAGATCACTCCTCTGACTATCAATATGACATGCGAACTGGAAGCAGGCTGCCAGCTGAGTGACAACTTTGTGTGCACGGTTAGCACCTCTCAGTTACGTCAGGAAGACTGGAGCCAATAACTACCTTTGAAGCAGGGCCTCATCTCCCTAGTTGCCAGGCAGGACCTTTCTTAGGTATTGGTTCCAACGTACCTGAAGGTTGAAAGACAGTGGCAATCAGATGCTCATGCTGGAGAGACGTACCTTTAGAGGTATCTGCTTAGTAAGACCATTCCACCAAAGGGTGACAACTTGTAGCGTCGGTACAAGACGGTCAACATGTACACGAGAGTCCCACGAATCGGATGGTTGTAAAGAATAATTCAAGGGAACTGGGGATCTAGTATACAGGAGTAGACACTTTATACTGTAGGCTCCCGGGCGTTCCGGTCGGAACTGAGCTCGTTGCTAGGAGTCGTATGTGCTGGGCTGAGGGCTCTGCCAGTCCGACCGACCCACACCATCCCCGACTGTCTGTCCGTCTGTCGGTTGTCCTATCCGAGAAAGCACAAACGCAACCATCCCGCATCGGCGAAAGAGCTCAGTTGGAAAAGACTTTTCACCTACTACATTCACATACTGGCTATTCTTGCCAGGCGGCATTGGATGCAGTGCTTACTTAACCAACCAAATTAGGCAGGTGTCCTGGTACTAACGAGGTGTATATTGACGAGGCTAGGTTTAAGAGAGAGTAGGAGGGGAAAGACAGAAAGCAGTTGATTGTTTGATATTGATGTACAGACACTTAAAAAAGAGGTCAGAGCTATCATTGCAACGAGAGACTGAGCAGAAAGGCACACAATTGACAAAGGTGGATAAGCGAGATAAGTGCCATTTTAGCAGAGTAAATGATAAGTGCGGTGTCCTGAAATTTTGATACAGAAAAGGGCAAAGGCCCCGCTCGAGCCGTGTCATTTTTCAAAATTCCCGCGCTCAGCGCTGGCCCTACTTCGTGGATGGTGCGACCGTGCGAGTGTTCGCCACATAT
>JBBPTJ010000255.1:0-17634 GCA_038094035.1 Pulveroboletus aff. ridleyi
CGGGATGGACAGCGGGGGGTAAGTAAACGGGTGGGCCTGGGGAAATGGATGGCAGGGGGAGGAGAATTGAATGAGTGGACCCACGGAGGTAGATTTCGGGGGGGTAGCATTCAGGGGGCAGGCCCATGGTGATGGATAGCAGGGGAAGGGAATTGAATGGACGGGCCTGTGGCGATGGATGACAGGGGAGGGACATTGGATGGGCGGGCCCGTGGTGATGGATAGCAGGAGGAGGGAATTAAATGGGCGGGCCTGTGGTGATGAATTACGGGGGGGCGGTATTGAATGGAAAGGCTCGTTGTGATGGACGGCGAGGGAGGGGCATTGAATGGGCGGGCCTGTGGTGATAGACGGTTGGGGAGGACATTGAATGGGCGGGCTCGCGGCAATAGATGACAGGGGAGTGGCATTGAACGAGCGGGCCCATGGTGATGGACGGTGAGGGAGTGAAACTGAGTGGGCAGGCCCGTGGCGATGGATGGCGGGGGAGCGGAATTGAATGGGCAGGCTCGTGGTAATGGACAACGAAGGAGGGAGTTGTACGGGCGGGGGAGTGGTAATATATTTTGGGGTAGTGGTGTTGAAAGGGCGGGCCCGTGGTGACGGATAGCGGGGGAGCGGAATTGAATGGGCGGGTGGCGGGGCAGGGAACAAGCGGGCTTGTCGGGATTAGAGAACCTTGAAAGTCACCAGCATGGGATGGTGGCGATAGACGTGCTTGCAATATTTCGAGGAGTTGGGAAGCAGTGTACACGCTGAAATGGAGGGTAAAAACATCAGCTGCTTTGTCATTAGCTATGCTTTCCGGAACAGGGAGGGAATGCATGTTTGCTATGTCGATGATACGAATAGAAGAAGAGTGCTTGCGAGTGAACGAAAAGATGGCAGAGAAAGCGTGGGGAGGCGTGGAATGATGTTGGGGGAAGAGGACCTGTCCTTTCATTGCTCCCCCTCCCGCTGTCCACCCCCACTTGCCCGCCTGTTCTTTGCCCCTCCCCCGCCATACATTGCTGCGGAGCCGACATCCACTGAAACGGGCCTGCCCATTCAATGCCACTCCACCACCATCCATCACTGCGGGCCACCCGCTCAATACCCCTCCCCCGCCATCCATAGCCATTGGCCCGCCCATGCAACACCGCTCACCTGCTATCCATCGCTGCGGGCCCGCCCATTCACCTCCACTCCCCCGCCATCCATCTCTGCAAGCCCACCCACCCAATGCCCCTCCCCCGCCGCCCATCACCCCTGCCCCGCCATCCATCCGACAGTACGGCGGTCCTGAATATTATACCTCTTTTATAATTCCACCCTTGTGGTCATCCCATGTTGCCAACCACATAGTTAAGGACCTATCTATTACCCTACTCTGTTCACACCTTGGGGGTAGGCGACATGGAGTACTGTATGCAATAGACGTCACTGCTTTGTCTCCCATTCCTCATACTGCACAATGATGGAACTAAATACCAATTCCCCGCTGTCCACCATCGCAGGCTGAGGCTACCAGCTCCTGTGGTCAACCGCCAGCCACTCCCGCTGCGACATCATCCTGCGTCCAAAATACCCAAATCACAAGCGGTATATATTGTATAACATCATAATATCTACTATCTAGATCTAGATGGATCCGTTTATGCGCATTTTCCCTCGTATTCTTTGTAGTCTGTCTAGTTTTTCTGTGAATTGAATAACCTCTGTCATTGTTTTCCGATAGTCTTCTGTTGTGTTCAGGAGCTGCTGCTCATAATCTTCGATGGCCTTCAAAACAGGTCCGTCAAATTCATCATTGCGGGGAACCTTGTGTGGCAGCGGCATGTCGTCATACTGCTCTCTCGACACCGAACCCTCTGCAAAAATATACCTGTAGCACCAATATATCATTATGAATAAATCCGACGCACCTATTCTGTATGCGCCAGAGGCTGTGAATTCATCGGCCGTTAGCCGATGCCACTCTGCTAAAGGATCCTTGGCTTTCGGAATAAAGAATATTAACTAATAAGGTCATGCTCGTATCTAAGAAGAGGCCTCACCACACTTCTCTAAGTGGTTTCTCAATTGTCTAACACGTTCTGCCTGCAATTCTGGATCGCGGTAGTCAAGAGTTGCAGCATCCAGTGGCGGCACAAAAGGCCGCCATATGTATAGCTTGTTACTGTCGGACGGCCCAACTCCACCTGCGGATTCTTTGATGGCGGATTGAATGCCTCACAAGGAAAATTTGATTACACACTCACGATGTGAATCTATATCCATATCATCCGACCCCACCCTAGGCAGGGAACCTGGGATGCTGTCAAAATGGTCTGAGAGGGCGGGTGGATGATCGCGAGGTGCATCAACCTGTTGAAAGGATGATTCAGATCCACAGTCATTCCCGTGAGGCAAATGAGGGATTAAGAGGTCCCCCAGGTCATTTTTTTCGCCTGTCGGATCGGTAACAGCAGCAGGCTGTTTGTCGCTCTGAGTCTTCCCAGGGTGTCGGAAAACAGACTCTGTGTCCAGGACATCATGATACTCTGGAAGTCGGGGAATGACGAGGTCGATTAGATTGTATGTATCACTGGTTGATGCGACGGTGGGGGCGGATAGTAGTCGGGGAATGACGAGGTCGATTAGATTGTATGTATCGCTGGTTGGCGCGACGGTGGGGGCAGATGCTCCGCTACAAGCGTGAAGGTTTTCTGCGCTGCAGAAAGATGTGCTTGATTGATTGCTCTGCTTCTGCAGGTGCGGAATAAAAAGGTCTTGTAATTGTGGGGATGATACTTCCGGGAGTTGCGGGATAACGAGGTTCCGCAGAGGTAGGTTGGCTCCATCCGATGGATAAGGGTCGCATGGAGATTGAGAACTGCCAGCTACTGGAAGGTGCGGGATAACGAGGTCGGAAAGTGGGTTGCTATGCCGTCCACGCCGGGAACGTGCCGATATCAATGATTTCGGTCTATATAGTGTGGCTTTTATGGATGTCAATACACAGCATGAAATGAAGGTAGTGTACGCACCATGCTCTGTGAAGTGAACTCTGCGACAGGTTGGTGCCATACTATGGTTTTCCGTGACTGAACAGAATGGGCGTTGATCGGCAAACAACAAATGTCCGCGTTGTGGATCGGTATTTGGTGTGGAGAGGTTTCGCTTAATGTACGGAGCGGTCCACCCGGTTAAGTCCTTCGCGGAGCCTGAATCCCTCCGTCAACGAGCTGGTGGACATCCATTCCGCTGCGACAGTAACAACATAACACCTCTGCTTCTTCATTTAATTTCTACCTTCCCGTATCAACATGGATGCCGACCAGACTCTCCGTCATATGAGCAAGATCATTGAAAACGTTATGAGGCAGCAGGTGAGCCAGGCCAACGAAGTGCAGTGGCAACTGGCGAAGCAGATGATCGAAGACATCATGGTGCATAAAATATGTATTCAGACATATGAACTCGCTACTAAACACTAATGCCACAGGAATCTGCAAAGGAATACGTTGATGTGGCCAATTTTATACCCGACCTCATCATTGCGGCCGACCTCTACTGGATGAAAGACGGCAGCGAATGGCCTAACTGGGAGAAAATCGCTCGTCCTGATATGGCGGAAATTGCAACCCACTGATGGAGATCCCGCGAGGTGCCCACGAAGTACAGGGATGGCCCGACAGAGTCGACACAAATGAGCGAGTCGGGATGAAAGCATCAACCTACAGACAAGGAAAAGGGAAGTATAGAGGAAGATGAATACTCGAAGGAAACGAAAGAAAATGCGTCTCGAACGGAGCAGGTCGCCGAGGTCACAGAAGAGGATAAGGGAGAGGAAGATGAAGATGAAGTGGCAAGAAGAAGGCGAGATAAGGTGGCTGGGAAGAGGAAGGCAATGGATGAGAACGATGAACGTGATCAAACCGACAAGAACGATAGAGACGATGAGGAAGACCAGCAAAGAGGCCGCCCTCATCAGTGGCGCAGCGAACGCATCGCATCAAATCTTCGCCATGGCCATAGCAGACCACCACCGCCCAAACGAGCTCGTCATTCTACCCCCGCCCGCTCCTCCCTGGAGCGCTTGTCCCCTATGCCACCGCCCATTGAAAACAGTGGCAACGCCCAAATTTCGGAGCCGTGCGAACGATGCGTGGAGAAGGAAATTAGCTGCACCTCAACATGTGCTGACAGAGGAATAGGTGCCTGCGACCTGTGCCGCAAGGCGAAAAAGAAGTGCAGTCATGCGGGTGGCAGGCAGGGGTGGTCCATCGTTCAGGGGCGGTCAACTACCCCGTGGCCATCGCATGGTCTTTCAATCTGTTCCCGATCACAGTCTCGGGCCAGAAATGGACGTCAACAATCAAAGCGATCCTTGGACGAACTCCCGACCGTTATTATATCGAGGGATCTGAATATACGTACGTTCCATTTCTGTTTTAATGCCTCAACATCTCATTTCTGCTGTGCCGCTCACACATCCTCACACCAAACAAACAGCCGCACGCGTCGTATTCAAGCCACCCACGATCACAACCCCAGGTATCGCAACAGGTCCAAGTTCTCCGCCCAGGCCTCTGTCAATGTGTCCCACCCGTCCCGCTTCATCGTCACCTGAACCAGCCGCTGGGCCGTCTCGCCCAAATTGCAGTCGGTCTCACGGTGCGCGCAAGCGTCGTGTTCCCGCCGAAGCCCACGCACCAACACCACCTCCAGCAGATGGCCTGTGACCAGGGCCTGCATATTCACTTCAAGGAACGCCCTTGGTGACTCAGGAAGAACACCAGCGACTTGTCAAGGCTCACGATGCAACATTGGAGAAGGTAGCCTCGCTGGAGCGCATTGTCGAGGCACTACGCCGTCACATCTTCAGCTCGGAACCCACTGTGGACGATCCATCAACACCACGCGACACACGATTGCCCACAAGATCAACCCACTTTCCCCCGACTGCAACTACCGATACTGCGTTCAATCAGGAACGCGCAGAGTCCGACAACACACCACCCGATGTCACAATGGAGGTGGGCCATTCTTCTGCCACTCTGATGGGCCTTGCCAAGCAGGACGGCGCGGATTTCAACAATATATCGAGGGGGAACACGATGGCGTCGGCGGCATTGTCACCTGCCGTAAAGGACCCTGCCGATTCAGTTCAACCACAGGTGGTCCTGCTGACATCCAACGACGTCGAAATGGAGGATGCGATGGAGTTGCAGATGCATTTTCAAAGCAGTCAAGCGGCCGAATGGAGTGGTTTCTACCAATTTCCCGAAAGGGAAGGTCCACCACTGCAACGTTCCACAACACCGTCGGAGCAAGCAGCAAAACGATGGGCCTCCCCACAAACCCGAAGGGCTACATCTATGCCTCCAATTACCACGTTGAGTCAGGACGCTTCCAGGGAAAGCTTGAAGAGCTTGGACGGGTTTGGCAATTTCATGTTCTCTTTGTAAATTTTCTACATCGCTTTTTTGAACTTCTCGCTTTTCATATGCTTCGTATTGTGTATTGTATGTTCACTACTCATGAATCCACGTTTGTCATTGCAATACCATTCATGTGAGACTACTAATGCGACTAATGGGCTAAGGTATAAACTTCGAAAATCACCGTTTTGTCCTCTTCGAAGGCTGATCTCTAACATTGCGAGATTTACGTTTGCGTGGGCTCTTTTGCTCAGGGGCCGGAATGTCTACATCGGCAGGTACGGGTGCTTTGCGTGGCCTCTCAGAGTGCCGTCGACCCTCAGCCTCTCCGCCAGAGGTCAAGCCTTCGGCAGCCTTAGGCAATGCTCCAGAATGCTTGACATCATTGAGCTTTAAGTCAGACTTTGGCAGGTTTACCTCATGTGAAGTCGTCGGTTGCGAGTCGTTGACTTTGGATTGAATACCAACACCTTTTATCGATTGCTTCAAAGTTGGTTTACGGCGTGCAGCCACTGTAGTAGATGCAGAAGTTGTAGTAGATGTGATCGGAAGCATATGATGTTCGTGTTTTGTCGGATCAGATATTGGGAATGTTGCTGGATGCGCATCGGAGTCGCTGGAAGCCGTATTCTTCCTGGACTGGACTTTGAAAACAGATTTTGTCTGAGGCAGAGCCTTCATTTCAGAGCGATCCTCCGCATCGGAAATGACAGAGATATGCCCGCCGACTTTCAGAGCCGATTTTCAGGGAGCCAGAGGGAGATTTTGATTTGCCTTCTCATTATTTTTAGAAGCAGGGTGTGGTGTGCTAGCCCGCTGCTTCGTGTGCCAATTTATTTCCGATTTTGAGCCTTCTGGTCCACGGAGTATATGGTGCGATCCTTCAGCATGAAGTCGGGAAAAATCCTCGTCGGAGCCAAGATTGACAGCCACCAGCACGGACTCCAAGGAGTGCTCGCTGTCTATATTGATTTCAGACTCTTACTGGTGTCATCAAATGAATCATAATCTTACCCTGCTTAGAATTTGTGCCGTCTGATTCGCCATCTGAGTCACCCCCTCCAACTGTGGCAATTGAAACCGCTCGTCCCTTCCCTTTCCAATTTCGTGACACTGATGAACTATTAGCGGAATTGTTTTCTTTAGAATTATATTGCAGACCTCACCTTGTTTCAACAGTAGATGTCTCTTGCGGATTGGAGTGATCTCATCCGACAGGTTACTGCTGGTGTCCGATGAATTGTTGCGACGCGTCTTGGGCCTCTCTTTGGCACCCGCTTGCCCCCCCGTTGGTGTTCTCTTGCCCTTTCCCACCTTTTTGGATGCTCCAGCCTGCGCCTGGTCCTTCTTATCCTGACCTTCCCCCTCGCTGACTGGATCTTGCAACTCTCCTTCATCATTTACACAATAACGAAACCGAAAGACATCGTCGGGATAGTTTCTCTGTCGGCTACGGATAAATTCTAAGAACTCGATCGCATCGGCCTTTCTCATGTGACTCGGATCTCCTGGAAAGTGAAAATTTTCAGGGAGATATTGAGAAGCAATCATTTCCCGGCCCATTACAGGCAGCCTCTTAAATGGTGCCTGAGCGGTGGGTCGTCCACATGTAAGTCCTGTAACAGGTTACAGAGGTTAGATGCACAGTGGACTTTACTGCATATATTTGGCACCTACTGTAATGAGCGGTCAAAAAGCCCCGCACCATTGTCTGGAGGGAGTGACGGGATGCCGACCCTATGTCACCAATCCAAATCGAACCATCTTCACAGGTGACATGTCTAGTCGGATTGTCCCGTTTTCTCCGCTTCATCGGCTTCACTTTCTGCCTGAGGCGAAACTCGTCTTCGGACTCTTCACCATCTGCTTCTCCGCCCTCATTGGGATTGAATGAGGATACAATGTACTTCTCCCATTTTCTCTGTATATCGTTGATGTCTATAAATTTACTCCCCCTGCCAATTTCATCATTGAAGTCCGCCCTGAGATTAAAATTGTCGTTATTACACAGAAAGCGATATTTTCAGACTTACAGGCTGCTCAGTGCCTTTCCATCCTGGTCCTTCCAACCTACAAGAGCGACAATGCGAATCCCACATGCCTGCCACATCTCTTGCGCAAATTCCCGGAACATTTGTGAACTGTGCCGTTCGGCATTCCTAGAACCCGCTGAGGCGTGAAAATGCGATTTCAGAATATTATACTTACCTTGCTTTGATATCATCTGTTGGACCTCTGTCCAGATTCCACTCAGCCGCTTTTTTCTCAGCGTCTTCCAACTGCTCATCCGACAGCCCTTTGATAATATGATTGACTGCGCGCTGATACACTTTGAGTGCATCCTGTGATCCGAGACGTTTCTTATACCGTTTTTCAATTAGTTCATTGATCCGCGCCTTGTGCTCCTCCTGAATCACTGATCGCCAAGTCCATGACCGCCCGACCTTAATGCGACTATGGTTTGCCAGGCCACGGCACTGATTATAGTACCACCTCTTGTATGCCTTGAAAGATATGATAATTATTTAGTCGTGCTTCGACCAGCAGAGTTTTCTCACCTTTTTCCGCAGCTGCCATTCCACTACATCCAATTTATTGACGCTGGGGATTTTTCTAAGCTGTCGGTTTATAACCTTTAGAACTTGCTTCCTCTCGTTTCCGCGACGGCCCATCCACTGTGCTCTCCCATTTATGAGAATCAACAGCTCGTCCTTGGAGAATCGGATATGAGGTCTCGGGTTTTCTTCAGCATCCATTGCCGCATCCAAAGCACCTGCTGCAGCCTCCGATGCATTATCAGTGGATGTTTCTGCCATATTAGCTGCGCTCGTCAGCTCTGATGCAGGACTGGTGCCCCAGATTTTTCGCCTCCTGGAGTTCTCTTTCATCACAGTAGGGTGAGCGGCCATCTCTGCTGGCTTAGTCAAGTTTGGTTCAGCTCCCTGTTCTGGCGGGTCGGTGGTCTGCGGATTAAATGGGGTCTGTTTCGGAACAGTAGACTCTCAAGCTCCGATTTACTCACATTATTGGTGGTGACTTTAGGATATGCATGAGCCGTCTCTTTTGGTATTGCCTTAGGTTTTTTCAAGGGTACAGGTTCACATTTTCCAGACCTTTTCTGCAGCAAAAGGATCTCTTCCTTAACCGCTTTCAGGTCAGGTTCTGCGTCATCTAGAAGGTGTTTCAGCTCATCTGCAGACCAATCGATGCAATCCAATGGTGAATCCGACCACGATGAATATATATACGTGGCATCGGTGGATGAACTGTCAGCAGAGTGTGCGCGGGACATAGCGGGAAACAAGTGCGATCTGGGCGATTACTTGGATTATTTTTGTGAAGAGAATACAACATCCGTCGTTCCCTGTTATGTCAGATCACCGCTTGAATCAAGGAATCATTGTGGAATATCCCCATTTTTCATACATTCTCAGATACAGCGTTCCGACAAGGTCCACCCAAAATCCACTTCTTATTTTTTCCTGCTCAAATCTGAATGAGAAAATGAGTCATCCCCACAGCTCCTTAGTCACACATCAATTTTTATCTGCATTCGGTTAGAGTTTTCCAATGAGGAACACGAAGTCCACTTCTTACCCCCCATTCACAATGACCAACCCAATCTGGACTGTTCGCATCCACATCTACTTCATGGGTTTATGTGAACTTATGATATGCACACGTATTACTCAATGTAGATCGGATCTATCTCCTTTTAAATAAGCAGCCCTGTTGGGCATGCAGGATATGCTGCCAGGCCATGTAGACACTCATGAGATATGCCTTACCCCATATTCCAGGCCTTATTTCAAGGCCTCGATGCAGACACACCTTAGTACTTAAGGAGACTTGTGAGAAATGCAGCAAAATCTTTTTCAGACTGTTCACTGCACCAAAGATATGGCAAAGATGAAAAGAAAGCTGGTGACCCCTCCATCAAAGGTCACTTGGGTCACCTGGAAAACAACACAGACAACACGAGGATCTAAAACTCATATGATCCATGTAAAAACAGAAACACCATCTAAAAAGAAAGAACAAGGAAATCCGACCTCTCCCAGCAGGGATGCCGCTTGTGAGTCAACTTATCATGACAATCACGCTGCTCAGGGGCAAAGTGAATTCGAAATGAACTGTGATGATGAGGAAAGACAGCTGAAGTCCAGATTACGATGCACGAAGGTTGGTGACTGACATGTCTATCTATTAACACGCAGTCGACTTATGTAGAACAAGACACAAAATGATTATCTGCGGGAATGGGAATCAAAAAAATACGATTACCTCCACGAATTGCTTGACATGGAAGGACCCCAAGATCCTCAGGTTTGCACTGTCTGCAATGCTGAAGGCATTTACAAATGCCCTGATTGTTTTGGAGTGCTGCTGTACTGTAATGATTGTTGCAGACAGCAGCATTTACAACACCCATTCCATAGAATACAGAGATGGACTGGCTCATTTTTTGAGGACTCATCTCTACGTTTCGTAAGTGTAACTTTCCACCCTATGGTGTTATATTTTCTTTAATTGCAATAGGTGGGCCTGGAAATACACCTTGGCCATGGCGGAATACCTTGCCCTGCCAGCAACCTGCGTGAAGACAGTGGACAGGACGGCCCAATGTCTGTCGATGACCAGGAGTGGTATGACGACGATCAAACAGATATTCCCGCATATCTCCGCCCGCCCCCTGGATCCGACCATCTGACTATTATCGATGTCAGCGGAATACATTATCTGACCATTAATTACTGCACATGCGTCAATTCAAAGGCAGCACATATCCAGCTCCTTCGTTTACAGCTCTTTTCAACGACAGTTGATGCACCAAGGACTGCATTCACATTCCGCGTGTTGGATGATTTCATCCGAGACAACTTGGAATGCGGGACCTCCGCCAGAAATTATTACAGCAAGCTGCAGAGGGTTACATCAAATATATTCCCGCATGTACTTCCAGTAAGTCCCTAAATCAGCTTCCAAACATGTCAGTTGAGCTTCTGAATATAGGATCGTTACCAAGAACTGCTAAGGGTATCTCGACAGTGGCGGTTACTGAAGCTTTTCAAGTGGAATGGATTTGGACATTGCACAGAGGATCCAAAGCAGGGTGACCTAGTTCTGTTTTGTCCGACATGTCCACAGCCGGGGGTGAATGTGTTTCCAAGTGCAGAGAATGATCTGTTGGAGTAAGCCGCATTTTGCAAATGTTCCCAAAGCTTACCATTAATATATTCAGTTGGAAATACAGTCGAACTTTGATTATGGATGGGAACTTCAAGGCTGAACATTTGCCTGATCGGCGGGCAGACAAACAAGTCTGGCTCATGGATGGTTTAGGCTTTATGGTCACCTACCAACCTTACAAGGCATATCTGTCAGCAACATCCCACCCATTCGAGGTATGTAATTATATTTTAATTGAATACAAATTTCAACTGTACGCTGATGCCAGCGCTCTGCTTGCAATAACCATCGAGCGGTAAACCAGGCTAATGCGAGCCGCAAGCATCTAGAGGCGAGCGGAATTGGCGCTATAGCCTGTGCGCGACACGGATGCTTTGTCCCTCATTCAGTTGTGGATTTTCAAAAGGGTGAACAGTGCGTATCCCTCCGTTTTAATTCAAAACCATACATATGATTCAATAGACAGGTTAATATTGATTACTCTCTTTCCAATGCCATCAAGTATAACATGGGAGGCATACGCCGCGTGTTCCTATTCTACGATATAAACTGTTCATACATGAAGCAGCTACGTGAGCGGGTATGTGCCAACAAGCTACTCTCCTTCCCGACAACGGCCGAAATTGTCCCTGGTATCGGAATATGGCATGTTCATGGTCACCGCCCAAAATGCTTCGCAAGATATGCCCCACTTTTCATGAAGGGTGTAGGTTGGATCGATGGTGAGATAATTGAAACCCTCTGGTCCATATTAAACATAGTGTCTCCTTCAACACGTGGCATGTCATCTCCGCATAGGCAAGAGCTCTTGGACTTTCAAATGAATGACTCCAATTTCATGAAAATGATCCGCATGGGTGAGTTTAATTAATTATCTGTGAGCTGAAGTTATATCGATATACTGGTATTTTTCATAGGCGACATGCTATCCAGAAAGCTAAAATTGGCTCGTAAGGCTGCCATCTCTGCTTGTGAGGCATTCGTGGAGCTGGATGGTGCAGTTCCAGTGCAGCTTCGTATTATGTAGATGGATCAGGAGCAGAAAGCATTAAGAGATCGGGTGAATAACCCCGCTGCGATGGATGTTTTCCAGGGTCAGATGAACAAAGGTGATTCTGCATTGCCTTAACTCAACCATGATGACTGAGCCACTTCAGCTCTGACAGTGCGGACAATCGAGTTGGAACTGCTTGCTGATCGACAAAATCGTGATGGCTCTCTTCCAGGTGCAGCAACATGGTTGGCACGTGGACTTCAAATTGAGGAAGCAGGGACTTACCTTTTGAATGACAAGCGGGCTCTCAAAAAAGATGCATCCGAAGTGCAGAGATTGGCTATAATCCGCAGGGCGGAGTGATTATCTGCAGAGGTTGCGAAATTCCTATCAGAAGCATCAGCCTATATCGGGGAGACTGTAGCGGGTGAAGATTCGGTCTGCGATCAAGACTCAGTCAGCGAGACGGAATATTTTTCAGAAGAATCTTCAGATGGCCGCATTAATGACCGGGAAATCACATCATTCCCATCTCTTACATTGCCGCTCCCATCTAGCTTAGGCCTGGAGAGGTGTAAGCAACTAGGGATACAACAGCTGGCGGAACAAGAACTCTTACTGCGCACGGGGCAGGCAAATGACAATCTACAAGCCATTCGTCTTGCGCTGGCAGACAAAGCGGTCCTGTTTCGGACGGAGCTCCGTCACTCTTCCAATCACGCCTCTAAGTCCCGCGCATGGGGCAAAGTGCATGCTGTCAGAAGGATTATCAAATTGCATGCGGAGATATACAGAAGGTCTTGAAACGCAATTATTTCCCTTGGTGCTGATGAGATATTGTTGCGGAGATATCGGGTTCTTGACAAGGTCGACTTGACTGTAACCGCATCGATTTCCGACCCCAATGGGAGTGGGCATCGAAATGAGAATCTTGCATGGTTCTGGACGATGGATATTCCAAAGGACACTGATGTGGATGACTGGATGACGGAATGTATGTTTCATATTCCGACCATTTCATCTTGTTCAAATATTTGACCATCTATGTAGTTTATCGGCTCAATTGGCTACGTGCAAAGGCTGTGAAGGACCGCTGGGAGGAGGAAATTCACCTTCTCACCGCAGAGTTTCAGTGGACCATCGATTTCTTTGAGCAGAAATCATTTCGTTGGAAACAGCTAGCTGAGGCAAGTGCAGAAAATGGAATGTGCGGGAATGCATGCTATGCCTCCCGCCAAGCCTCAGGGTATGAAAAACTGCGAGACCATTGTCGGGGAATATGGGAACAATCAGCAATGAAATGATTATTTTTTGCAGTCGTTTTTTGTGAATATATACAGATATTCCGAGCACGTTTGCCTCACATTTCACATGATGGAGCAGAAAAATAGATGCGCTTTGACATCGCAGGTTGTATTACGTAAGCAAGGACAAATGATGCATTGGGTCCACCGGCATTACTGCATCATCACACCACACGCCGTTTCTCAGTCTACCCATGTTCCACGCGATCTCCTCGATTAGTAGGCCCGAAATTCCACAAAGCGTTCTGCAGAGAACACTTTACTATTCTGGCTGTCGCATTGAAGCTGCTGTGGCACATTTGAAGACACTACCCGTGGATCATTGGCCCGTAAATTGGTATGAACGCTTAGCTGAGGACTTCATGCGTATGATCAATTTTCAGCGATGGGATACAAATGACGTGATTCTCTAACATCAGGCACTGCTTTTTACCCTTCAGCAAATATATGCAACCCGTGTGACCATCATTGTTCCTCAGCCAATTTGCCAGGCGGCATTTTTGGATTGCGGAGCGGATGTCAACAGGTTGCAATCCCGGCTCTACTCATTGCAGATCAATCTATTTGCAATGATTTCTGACATCACAGAAATGCTTCCGGAATGGAATCCAGAAAATGTGCCGAAATTCGATTCCACTTGGTGGACAATGGGATATCCGAAAAGGCAAAATCTAACTTTGCCGCTCATGATGGATGCGGCAAGCCGTTACTTCCAAGTAAGCGCATCACTTACAGTACTGTTTCCTGACATTGAGAATCATACAGAATCAATGGCTCGATGATGAATCTCCATTAGATCACATGGATCTTGGAGACTGGGAGTTGGAGGAGACGCAAATCTTGCTCTCCATTCAGAAAAGGCTGAAGAAGATGGATAGGCTTGAGGAAGAGATGACACATTGCTGGGCACGTCGGGCGGAGCTCCGTGCAATTTTAGGGTTAGACGCCGCTTCCTCACAGTAGTTTCATCAGGATGTATCGTTGCCTCCTTATATATCTAGTTTTAGTAACCATTTGGATAATTACATGGAAGGACGTGGAGAGCTTCATGCACTTTCCTTTGCATGTACCACACAATACATGCCCTATCACCTGCTATCTCCGCTGCGCCATGTATCAGGAGCCTCCCTGAAAATGCTGTCATTGTACCAGGTAAATACCGCATTCTGATCCGCTGTTTCGGAAAGACGAGGTCGAGCTCCTGGTATCAGCCGATTGTCAAAATTTGGTCCAACCATTGCGGCTGACCATTTTTGTCCAGATGATATGGTGAGCATCGATTTACCATCACCGATAAACTGCTGTAGATCGTAGGCCAAAGTTGCAATACTTCCATCATATCCTGATCACCCTTGTCAGATACCAGCCTCCATAGCTTGATCATGGCCTCCTGCCCTCGTAAATACATCTCCGGATGCATAATGGCCATCGCTGTGGAGAGTAGCATTTGTGTCTCCATCATGGACTTTAACCATACCCGACACTCATCGTTATTCCGACCGGGTTTCAAGGATGCGGAGATCTCCAACTGTCCGCTTGTGCACTGAAAGAAATTAATGGTATTTCGTTTTGAATATATTTATCCTCACATCATGCCCTTGTTGGAACCACGCCGGGGAGAGATTGATGCTCCCCTTGATTTCCACTTCTCTGCAAAAGTAAGCATTTTCTGTCCGCCAGTTACGACAATCCTTGGATGAGGTGATGCTGGAGCGAAGAGTATGCCGCATGTGCATAAATGTGTCCCAAATCTTTTCCTGACTGACATATCAAGGATGTATCCCTACGATATAAATTTCGCAGACTCACCTGGTCGGCATGGTCTATAAAATGCAGTAAATACCATGCGATGATGTTCTCCTTCTCATTTACGAGCATTGTCGGGATGTCAAGAACATCATATGTGATTGAATCATCCTCCCATTCCTCCCGCGAAATTCTTTCCATAAATCTGATGGCATGCTTCGCCTCTTGTGTCAGATCAAATCCAACCAGAACCCCTGCGTTAAATCGCTCAATTTCTTTCATTGCGACACCTAAAATTAACATACTTTTGTTTTTAGTTGCCTGTACCAGCCTTTGCACCATGCGATCCGCCTTGCACACCATCTCTGTCAGAACACTTAAATGCGGCAAAATTAAATCTGTTGCAAAGGAATGCCCGATTTCGGAAAAGAAACGATTTCGCATATAGTCTGTAAGGTGATCCATTAATCCTAGTGGTGATGCAGGCGGACATAGTAGTGGTCCACGGGACTCCATGGTTGAAAAAAAGTGGGGGAATCTTGATGTACATATTCGCCTCCCTTTACCGGTCTCGAAGTTGCCATAACAACAATTCTTTGTTATTCAGCTGCCAATTTATTGGGCAAATAGCAAGCCTGAAAGTAGTCCGACTAAAGGGGCCGGTGGAAATATGTGAGGGGGCCCGCTGACGAGGATGATCCCACAGCGGGAGTGGCTGGCGGATCACCGCAGGAGCAGGTAGCCTCAGCCTGCGATGGTGGGCAGTGGGGAATTGGTATTTAGTTCCATCATTGTGCAGTATGAGGAATGGGAGACAAAGCAGTGACATCTATTGCATACAGTACTCCATGTCGCCTACCCCCGAGGTGCGAACAGGGTAGGGTAATAGATAGGTCCTTAACTATGTGGTTGGCGACATGAGATTACCACAAGGGTGGAATTATAAAAGAGGTATAATATTCAGGACCGCCGTACTGTCAGATGGATGGTGGGGCAGGGGTGATGGGCGGTGGGGGAGGGGCATTGGGTGGGTGGGCTTGCAGAGATGGATGGCGGGGGAGTGGAGGTGAATGGGCGGGCCCGCAGCGATGGATGGCAGGAGAGCGGCGTTGCATGGGCGGGCCAATTGCTATGGATGGCGGGGGAGGGGTATTGAGCGGGTGGCCTGCAGTGATGGATGGTGGTGGAGTGGCATTGAATCATTTTGAATGGGCAGGCCCGTTTCAGTGGATGTCGGCTCCGCAGCAATGTATGGCGGGGGAGGGGCAAAGAACAGGTGGGCAAGTGGGGGTGGACAGCGGGAGGGGGAGCAATGAAAGGACAGGTCCTCTTCCCCCAACATCATTCCACGCCTCCCCACGCTTTCTCTGCCATCTTTTCGTTCGCTCGCAAGCACTCTTCTTCTATTCGTATCATCGACATAGCAAACACGCATTCCCTCCCTGTTCCGGAAAGCATAGCTAATGATGAAGCAGCTGATGTTTTTACCCTCCATTTCAGTGCATACACTGCTTCCCAACTCCTTGAAATATTGCAAGTATGTCTATCGCCACCATCCCATGCTGGTGACTCTGAAAAACTCAACAAGTTCTTGCCTATTGATCCCTTGACTCTGCTTTCCAAGAAGGTTGCCTCCAAGGCCAGTGACATTAGGATAATGTTCGAGGTTCTCTAATCCCGACAAGCCTGCTTGTTCCCTACCCCGCCACCCGCCCATTCAATGCCGCTTCCCTGCCATCCATATCCATAGGCCTACCAATCCAATGCCACTCCCCCGCCATCCATCCCCGCAAGCCCACCCACTCAACGCCCTCCCCTGCCGCCCATCACCCCCGACCCGCCATCTATCCCGACAGTACGGCGGTCCTGAATATTATGCCCCCCAACTCCTCGAAATATTGCAAGCACGTCTATCGCCATTATCTCATGCTGGTGAATTCAAACAACTCGACAAGTTCTTGCCTATTGGTCCCTTGACTCTGCTTTCCAAGAGGGTTGCCTCCCAGACCGACGACATTAGGATAATGTTTGAGGTTCTCTCATCCCGACAAGCCTGCCTTTTCTCTACCCCGCCACCCGCCTACTCAATGCCGCTCCCCCGCCATCTATCGCCACTCCCCTGCCCATCCAATTCCACTCCCCTGCCATCCATTTCCATTGGCCTGCACATTGAATGCCACTCCCCTGCCATCTATCACCGCAGGCCCACCCATTCAATGCTGCTCCCCTGCCATCCATCACAATGGGCCCGCCCATTCAATGCCACTCCCCCGCCATCCATCACAACGGGCCCGCCCATTCAATGCCGCTCCCCCACCATCCATCACAACGGGCCTGCCCATTCAATGCCGCTCCCCCACCATCCATCATGACGGGCCCACCCATTCAATTCCACTCCTCTGCAATCTATCACCGCGGGACCGCCCATTCAATGCCACTCCCCTGCCATCCATCACAATGGGCCCGCCCATTCAATGCCACTCCCCCACCATCCATCACAACGGGCCCGCCCATTCAATGCCATCCCCCCACCATCCTCACCACGGGCCCGCCCATTCAATGCCACTCCCCCGCCATCCATCACAACGGGCCCGCTCATTCAATGCCATCCCCCCACCATCCTCACCACGGGCCCGCCCATTCAATTCCACTCCTCTGCCATCTATCACCGCGGGCCCGCCCATTCAATGCCACTCCCCTGCCATCCATCACCACGGTCCCGCCCATTCAACGCCACACCCACCATCCATCACCACGGGCCCGCTCATTCAATGCCACTCCGCCGCTGTCTATCACCATGGGCCCGCCCATTTACTCATCCCCCGCCATCCATCCCGACAAGCCCACCCATTCACTGCCCTTCCCCCATCACCCATTTCTATGGGTCCACCAGACCCACCAGACCCACCTGTTCAGTTCGCTTGGCTCTCATGCACTCCAGTGGGCCCTCCTGTCCATGCCAACCATCTCACAAGGTTCCTTAGTGGGCCCTTTC
>JBBPTJ010000257.1:0-17594 GCA_038094035.1 Pulveroboletus aff. ridleyi
GTGTCGGTGTCGGTGTCGGTGTCGGTGTCGTTGTCGGTGTCGGTGTCGGTGTCGGTGTCGGTGCAGATATCGTTGCGGGGTATCGGTTCGCGAGGGTCGATGGTGGGCGTGGGGTATGGGGTTTTGCGGCATCAGCAGCGGTCAGCGCAGAGAACTGGAGGAGTGTGGCGGCGTGCTGTTGACGAGTAGAGCAGGGTTGGGAGCGCGTTTTCAACACCATCCGAGTGCCGAGTGAACCGCCCCTTTCTCCAGGTTAACATCGATGTTCCGTCCAGCTGATTTATTTTGAAGCAAATATATAGTATACTCCGCCCGCAACATTTATTGAGCACAATTGATCTAAAAAATAACACAGGAAGGGGGAAAAGCTATGCTACGATCGGGGTTTCTTCGGGACGATCGCGTCCCGCGGGTCTTGAGCCGGCACTGCCGGCACTCCTGCTGCCTCACCATTTCCTTCCAGGACCTCCATCTCATCGTCTGGCAGCTCCACCACGTGACCGTGCGGCGCATCATCTTTGCAGATGGAACCCTTCTCCGAATCCAAATGCCTCGCTGAGTCATGCCCACCGCCGCCTCTTTCTGCGGGGTGTCCTTTCCCCGCAGCAGAACCGTGCTCTTGCACCCCAGCCGCAGACAGTGTCGTTATTTGGGGGAGCGACATCGCTGGTCGCACCACTGGCACTCCAACCCACTGAGCGGGTTGGACAATGTCCTGACGGAGCGGCAACTGGGATGGTTGGCGGACCTGCACGCGGCGATTTGTGAGGGTGGTCGGGGTGGTCGGGGTGCAAGCGGGGTTCGTGACCACAGCCATAGTCGGAGTAGTCGAGACTGTGGGAGGGTTGTTTTGTGGCACATGAGCGCGGGGTGGTGTAAATCGTGTGTGCATATTCGCAGGCTCGCCTGCGAACGGGAACGTGGTGGTTGCCGCGGTAGTGTCAGCGAGAGGCTCGAACGGCAATGCCAACCCGCCACCCTCAGCCATAACGACCTTGCCGGCAATCTGAAGGCGTAGAGTCTCTATGACGCGTGCCAGGGAATGCATATCTTGCTCGACACTCTGTAAATGAGCGACCGTGACCTTGTGTTCTTCCTCCAGGGTTGAATTCGCTGCTTCCAATCGCAGGTGATCCCCCAACAGCTTTTGATAGTCGTCCCGCAGGCGTTGGTGCTGATCGCGTGAGACGAGCGGAGCACCGCCGAGCGTGTAAGCTGGACCTGGCCTGAGACCAGCAGCTGAGGCTGCAGGTACAGGGGATACAGGCCTGCTCGGGGCGTTTTTGCGTGATGTGCCAGCTGCGGAGGACTGCGTGCCAGAGTTGGATCCTCCGTCGACCTCTAAAACGAACGTACTTAGTCAGTGAAAATATACACGCAAATGGAGCCCACTATTTCCCCCTGGAGGGGGGCCGAGCTTCAAGACTACCCTCAATGGGGGCTTCGGAGGAGGTGAGCGGGGAAGAGCCTTCACCACGACCGTCGGAAGGTCGCGAACGCACCGTGGTGGGACGTTCTTACCGGGCCTGGGATCGGGCTTTCCTTGTTGTGTAGAGGGAATCGCGAGCGGCTGCGTAGGCGATAGAGGGAGGGAACACGATTGGCGTCGGATTCGCTTCGCGGGTGGACGGGAGGATGAATCCCGCCGGGATGCCGGCGCAGTCGACTGACGTTGGGGGCGGGATTTGGACTTAGCGCGAGATCGTGCCCGCGGTTTCGCTCCACGGACCAAGGAGCATCGCTTCTTCCTTTTTCGACAAGCGTTGCAGGCGCCGCCGACCTTGGCTAGGTTGGGAACGCAAGGTTCACCTGTGCGAACGCATGTGACGCATCTCGAGTTGGATTCGATCGGGGCAGCGGCTGTGGGAGGTGGCGATTCGTTGAGACGCCTCTTTGGGAGGTGTAAAGTGGTGCTGGCGAGGGTAGAGAAAGAGGGCGGCGGGAGTGGAGATGGAGGCGGGGACGGAGATGGAGATGGAGAAGTGGGAGGCCATGCGGAGGGTGCAAGAGTAGCGCCATTGACTTCATCCTCGCCGTTATTGTTGCGTGGCAGAGGTTCCGCTGCGGACCGCGCCCCTTTCCCCCGCGAAACGTTGCGCTTCCTCTCCCTCGAGCGGCCGCGGTGTTCTTCATCACCCACGTCCTCTGCCTTCTGCTTACCTTTTTCCTTCCTCCGCCTCACCTTCTCAGCTTCACTGAGGTCGTCAATTTCCGCAACGATCTCCATCGCCTCGTTTGCCCCGACCTCGACCTTCACGGGAACTGCGCTGCGCTGGACCGGTCCGGCGGCGTGACGATCGCTTCGACTCGTTCCCACGTACACTGCCTTCGATTCCTTGTACCAGGGATGACCGGAGAAGTCTTCGTCTTGCCAGTGGGTGATCCGATGCCACGCAGGCCATTCAGAGTCTTCTGACCGCCAGAAGAGGTCGATTGCGATGAGGAGTGGTGGAACATGGTCCACCAATCCTACAACTTCTCGAACAGTGGTCTCATCGACGTCAGTAAACGCCCACTAAGCAGCAACACGCTGTGGAAAAAGAGGCTCACCATGGCAGCCTCGATCAGGTTGACCGCGGTGAGCCATTTGTCCCGCAGGGGCACGTGCGTTCGCACGATGTTCGTTATCAGCATTGTTTGAGCTCGAATGCAGTCAACGGCGGCCTTGGCGTCCATGGAGAGCGTTGTCGATGAAGGAAGCGAGGTGGTTGGTGAGGGTGTATTGTGGACGTCGCGGTGGACGCGTCGTGGGGCGGACTTCACACGGCTTCAAGAAAGGAAATGTTGGACGCGCGCGTCGCGTGGTGGCACTTGAGTGGCGTGTAGGCTCGCGGAAAAGACGCTTCGGGAATCGAATTTGATTTCACGGAGCCAACAGATCTTTGAAGGCGGAGGAATTCATTCTAACGCTCGCAGGGGTCCGATTTTCAGCCGTTGGTATTGGTATGTAATGTGGTCATGCGCAGTGTGGGTTATCCTAACAAAGTGGGCAGTCGAAATGCGTTCGATTTCGCCACGAGGGTCATCCGCCCGAATGGCCCATGCGACAGATCGCGACGAGGACACAAGTATCGACGCGTACTGTGAGTCCGTGCGCGGATAATCTCAATTCCATCCGAAATGACGTATTCCGATCACAGACGCGGAGGACCTGCGCGACGTGTTCATTCCAGAGTTCACACCAGCGGTTCGGTCGCCACCGTTCATCCATCTCACAGATAGCGGTATGAGCAATCAGTCTGGCGATCAGTTTCCTGTTTCGAGAGCACTCAGCCAGGATCGACTGAGATTTGAGGGGGGTGGAGACGAGCTGGGTGGCATCGCGGTGCCGCAGCCCACGCACGGCGAAGGGCCACCCTGCGAAGATGTCGGGGAAGTCGGCGGTGACCTACGGGACGTTATCATACCGCCAACGTACTCCCTGAGCGTTTCTCCCGCCCTTTGTATGTCACGCTCTCCGCAGAGGCCGTTGAAGGGTGAGTATCCTGGTGAGGCAACGGCCATGCGCGACCCCGATCAGCGGGCAAAAAGGCGCCAGTTTTTAGATGAGCAACTGGGCGGAACCGTAGGTAATCTCACTTCTTATCCACATGCTATGGAAAAACACTGATTTTACACGCTCGATGGGCAGAGGACGAGAGATCCCGCAACTGCACCGCTGATATCCCACCACCAGACGCTGAAGCACTGCGGTTGGACGGACCGATATACTGCGCGATGGCGGAATATAACAGAAGAATCGAGGACGCTTGCGCGATGCGGCGTCGTGTGCTAGAGCGACAGAGACGAATCCTGGGTCGCTTGAGTAGAGCGCAGGTTGAGCGGGATGAATTGAACATCGATGTGTGATGGCGTTTTTATAATTCCTGACGCATGCCCTACAATCATGATATATACTACAAGCGGTGATTCAACTAATGGTGACGCTGACGAAAAAGTATGAAATCGCCTCTGGGACGCTCGCCCTGCGGAACCTTGAGAGATCTGCAGAAACCCCACCTTTGTCACTCCCGAAGGGATCCGTGGTCGACACCACTTGGCTGAGAGCGTCTGGATCGCTTTCTCCAGCCCGACAGTGGCTATAGGGCGGATGGATTGCACACATCCTGCCAAATTGAGACCGGGGCAGCAATTATGCAGGTGGCGGAGAAGGCGGGGAGAAATAAAAGAGCCGCTTCCCTTCGGAGGGCGGGGTTTGGGGGGCCGCCAAGAGACTGGTGAGGGCGGTGCGGGGTAGAGGCGAGGAAGGGGAAGGGGAAGGGCGTTCGGCAGGAAGAGAGGAGTTGGAGACTGAACGTCCGGTATTATGCTCATACGACGTGGCAGCACTGAACGCACACCGTGCGCTTTCAACGCACCTTGCCAGGGAGCAATATGTACGTCGAAGAGCTGTCACCCGCAAAGCCACCTCGGAGTGCGACCGTCGGAGACGGTCTTGTCTCAGCTTGAGCGCCTGTTGTGCTTCTGCAATCCGATCGAAGTCGGGAGCTAGTTGTCCTTGTGACGCCGAGAGCAGATGATCGGCACTGCTATCTATGAGCAAGTCACCCCGCAATGTGAATGCTACCGCGGGTGTCGGCTCATCACACCTGACTGGAGAAGGAGTCGCGCGTGCAGCTGGGACTTCACGTGTGCGAGCAGGCCGGGAGGTGGCCCTTCGGAATGTCTTGGCTGTCGTCGGAGATTGCAAGTGAGATGCTGTGTGTGCAGTCAACGAATTTGCGCACCGAAAATTTGGAGCGCTTACGGGGGCGGGACTGTCGACGAGGTCGCTTCTTGGGAGGGGGCGTGCTGGAAAGGGGGCGGCGTATGCCGTTGGGGACGAAGGTCCACGGACTCGGCTCCGGCGGCGAGGCTGTTCGCAAAGCTGCTGCATGCGACGTTGACCGACCTCTCCTTGCGCTCGTGGTACGCTCACAACGTTTCTTGCTTCTTATGCATTGGAGGCAGGCACCCATGGAGCTGGGGACGCAACACAAACCTTCGCTTGAGCATTGAGAACAACCGGGCTTTTCGGACTTTGATTGTGGGTGGGAGGGGGAAGGAGATGGAGATGGAGATGGAGATGGAGATGGAGATGGAGGTGGAGGTGGAGATGGAGAAGGCGGCCCACTGGAATGTTTCTCTGCTGTATTGTTCTCGGAGGTGAGTCCTTGCCCTTCTTCGTCACTTTCGGGGCCCATATCCTTTGCTTTCCTCTTTCCCGCCGCTATTTCCTCTGGCCGCGAGCGTTGTTCCTCACCCTCCTCGCCACCATCTTCTTTCCCCGATGGGGCGAACGTCTCCTCGAAAGTCGCTTGCGTCGCATCGCTCACTTCGTGCGCGTCCTCGTCGACGTCTTTTGCTTTCCTCTCGCTGTACACGACAGACTCGGGGTTCGACGTTGAAAAGGGGGGCGCGGTGTCGGAAATTGGATGACGCGCTCGTGGCCACCATTCGTGTTGCTGAATATCCAGATCTTGCGGAGAGATAATTCTGCGCCAATCTGGCCAGCGCTGGGTGCCACGTCGCCAATACGCGTCCACTGCGATGATCAACGGCGGCATCTCGTCGGCGCAAGGCGCGACGGCGCGCACATCGGTCTAACACAGATTTCGAAATGCATTAGAGCTCATCATCTTCTTGAATTTTTTCATTTACCATGATCCGTTCGATCTCCTGCACTGCGATCCGCCATTCCTCCGTCCTGTTGGTGGCGACACGGTTTCTGAGGATTGCCTCAACCTGCAGCTCTGCGGATTGAAGGACGTCTCTAGGGTGGGCTTCTGTCATCGTGCGGACTGCAAGATGGGCTTTTCAGGCGGCGTGTCAAAGGTGGGATGGGACGAGCAAAGTTAGCGTTGGTGGTGCGCAGACTTCGGAGCACTTTTCTTGGATCGTTGGCGAATTAATGACAGTTCTCACGATTTGCCACGGAGTCAAATGGAAGCGATTTCTCACAGTACCCAGGTCTGCGTGGCTGTGCGGCGGAGTTTCAGATCCGGGGGTCATTGGCATAAATGATGTCAGAGACCCACGAAGTGTCATTAAGTGCCACGTCCACATCCACATCCACATCATATTGCCCATCGTCCCTCGGAAACTCGAACATGTTGCGACACCGCTCTGCCATCTGTTTTCCTGAAGTAACGCAATCTGCGTTGCAAATGGGCTTGTACTATTGCGGATGCAGAATCGAGGCGGCAACCGCCTCTCTGGCCCAGAAGGAACCGACGGATTGGCCTGCGGAGTGGCACGAAAGCCTCACATCTGAATTCGTACGTGACTTGGCTCCCCTAGAATTTGGCTGTGGTGATCGATCTCACCCCATGGGCCAGGCTGTTTTACACACGTGGCAACAGGCGTATGCGACTCGAATGACGTCACCGATACCCGCTCCGGCACCGCAAGCGACGTTTCTCGCAAATGCGCTTGCGCCGCAATCGTTGCAAGCCGCCTTGCAGGCATTGCCCGAGGCTGCGTTTGAAATGATCAACAACATCCCGACGTTCCTCTTTGGATGGAATGTGAACGGGGCCAACGATTTCGAAGACGACTGGTGGGGCGGCGCAGGGAACGGGCAAGCGGCGGCGGCGAAATCAGCGATGGAATCGCTCCCACAGGCAGAAAGGTATTTTCAGGTGAGGTCCGCCCGCCCGCTGCTCTCACCGCCCTCGGGTTAAGCGTCCGACGCGTAGAATATCTGGTCCACAGAGGAATCTCCGATTGATGCGGCGATGAAGGAATCTCTCGACAAAGAAGAGGAAAACATCTTGCGATCGATAGAGACGCGTTTGGAGGTGGAGGCGGAGGCTACCAGAACGCTGCGACACTGTTGGATCCGCAGAGCGCAACTGCGGGCGCTGCTAGGTATGCCTGTAGAGGGGGTGGAGGAAAGGGAAGAGGGCGGTATTCATCCAGCACGTTAGCACAAGCGACATGGCCGCATCGATATGTACCATAATACCTGCGCTGTTTAACAATAACGCTTCTGCGCGCTTTTTTTGCGGGGGCCCGATTTCCTCCGCAGTGTTCCGATGACAATCAGGGGTGCGGGCGGGGTTCACTCGAGCCAATCCGACAGGCGTTGTTTGCAAACGGATGTCCATGGTTGATAAAGATAAAAACGGAGCGGAACGCGTACACTATGGGACTAACAAAAGGTACGATTACGAAAAAGCCCGTCAGCCCGCCTGAGGTGTCGCCACGACGGCCTCCCCAGCATCTTGGGCAGAATCTACACGCGCGCAAAGCTCGTCCATCGCCCCAGGACCTGCTGTGGAGATCGGAACATGTCCATCTCCGGGTGGCGAAAGATTGCGGGGCGACGCCGCGAGGGATCCCAAAGGCACCTCGCGCTGGTCAGATTCATCTTGATGCGTCTGAACCGTCTGTGGGGATGGCGGTGGAGGTGAAGAGCGGCTCTGCGACCGAATCTCCCCATCCGTAGTTGGAAACGGCGACCGACGAGGAGTTTCTGGGGCCTGGGTATCAGCAACGGTGGCGGAAAGACTCCCATCTCCCTCCGTCGAGGGAATGCAAGGCGCACAGGGAGTGTCCTCTCGCGACCGGGTGGCAGGAACCGGGGCGGAGAGACATGCGTCTCCCTCCGTCGACGAGACGCCTTGGGCCGTTCGCTCGACGGATCGGGTGGCAGGAACACGGGGGGCGGAGAGACATGCGAGGGATCGGTACATGTCTTCGAGCGTGTTCAGGCGCTCTACTACCCGAGCGTGGTCCTCTTGCAGTTCTTCGTGTTCGGCCTTGAGCTGCTCGTGCGCTTTAACTTGCAGCGACAACTCTGCGGCCAGTCGATCGTACTCTGAAGACCGCAGTGCGTCTTTCTGAACGAAGGCTGCAGGCGGAGGAGAGGAGCGGGCCGCCGCTGAGGTGTTTGGCTGGCGAGCGGGGCGGGACAGGCTACGAGATGATCGGGCTACGGCTCTCCTCCGTGTTTCTGGCGCGGGAGAAGATTGGAATCGGGATGCTGCGAAAATTGTCAGTGAAATCAGTCAGGATAAAATATCGAGTGACTTACGCGCACGGGACTGCCGACGAGGCCGCTTCGCAAGGGGGGGGGGAGTGCTGGAAAGGGGGCGGCGTATGCCGTTAGGGGTGAACACCCACCTACTGGGCGAAGACGGCGACGCCGCGCGGGTGGTCGACCGGCCTCTGCGTGCTCTCGTGGAATGGTCGCACTTTTTCTTGCTCGTCCTGCACGCCTGGCAGGCACCCCCAGAGTTGCGGACGCACGTTAGGCCTTTCGTTTCGCAGCGGGAGCAGTCCGCGACGGCCGGGAGCAGGACGGAGGATGAAGAGGGACGTCGGTCTTCGTCCTCCTGAGTCGTCTTGGCGTCCCTCCTTCGAGTCGCAGCTCTTTCTCGTCGCTGCGACGTCTGTCCTTCATTCCCGCCGTATTCTTCTTCTTGCCTGGTCGCCACCAAGATGCCCTCGACGATCTCCCTCTTTACCTGTCTCACGTGTTCTTCGTCTTCCTCCCCCTCCGCATCGTCGTCTTCACCTTCGTCATCCTCCATCGCTTGCGCCTTCCTCTTACCGAGCGCGACAGATGTGAGGCCGGGCGGCGCAGGAGGCGACGCTGCTCCAGAGTGCGGATGACGCACACGCGACGACGACCAAATGTGTCGTCGTACGTCTTCGTCTTCCGGCGCTATGATTTTCTGCCAGTCTGGCCAGAAGTTCTCGCCACGTCGCCAATACAGGTCCACGGCGATGAGCAATCGCGGCATCTCGTCGACGTCAGCGGCGACGGCGCGCACACGATCCTAGTATGCGGCGGAAAAAACGCGTTGCACAACGTTCGTGATTGAATGGACAGATGACTTACCATGATGACTTCGATCTGGTTTTTCGCGATCTGCCACTCCTCCGACATGTTCTGAGCCACCCGCTTTCTGATGATGGCGTCGACCTGGGCATGGGCTGCTCGAATCACCTCGCGTGCGTGCAAGCCGGTCGTTGTCTGTTGGGACATCCTGGACGTGTGCGTGGCAAGGCGGTTGGGGGTGATGATGAGAGAGAAGTGGTCGGTGGATCGCGTTTCCGGGGACAAGTTCGTGATGGTGGACAAAATGTTCTCACGCGTCATCCCCCGGCAAAAATGGGTGTCGTGCCTGGCAGGTCCACCAACAATAACGCCAACAGACGGCGATCGGCAACGCGTCCACCATCCCCTAATGGCTCACTCGCATCTGTCGACCACTCCCCCTCCAGCGATGCCAAAACCTGAGCGCAGGGTACGATTCGCTAGAGAAGGTAAATACGAAGGCTGAATTCTTCTTTTTGTGTGCTAAGCTTGCCGTAGCAGACCTGTTCATGCTGCCCACATCGGAGGGTTGGCGCACGCCTACACCCGGGCCATCCTCTGGGCCGCTTCCCAGGCTCGCAGACCTGAACATTCTTCCATTTCCACTGGACGAATTTCCCACGAGTCCTCGTTCCATCGAGGAGGTCTCAGCCGTGCTACCGCCCCTGAGCAGCCTTTACATTGCGGCGGAGCCACTCCGGTCACCGAGCAAGTGTCTTTTTTTCTAACCCCACATCACTCGCGCCGCAAAATAACTCATCTCCGCTTAGCTCCGTTGTGTGAGCTTGACATACGATCGGCCCCGATCGACGAGCGGCGCGACGAGTCCTCTGCGGAGCCCTCGTGGGAGTTCCCCGACTTGTCGGAGGTGCCAATCCCCCGAATTCCGACAGAGGCTTCGGATTCAAACGCCCGAGAGGTCGAAGTGGATGTGGCGATGGGCAGCGAATCGGGTGAGCACGTTCCCGTTTACACGCAATGTATTAACTCGGTTGTTGGCTCGCGTCATAGAGAGCTCCACAGAGACTGCGGGTCCAGACACACGCCCGCTGCGGAGGCAGTTCCCTCCGGAAGTGCTACCATATCGCGATCGCCGATTCAGGGCACTGCGGGCGGCTGAGCTAGCGAGCCATTTGCAGTACCCAGGTATGAAATCCTATAGCACATATCTTTGCACACTTCGTAAATAACATTGCGCCCACCAGACGAAGAGTTCATGGCGCGTGAACGGCGACGACTGGATGCGGAAGGGTGGAGACTACGAGACGCCCTCATACCTTGTCAGTTGTTATTGTTTACACGTCCAAGTGATGCTGACTTGCCGTCAACCAGATACATTCGCAGCCAGAGTGGAACTTCAAACGCCCACGTCCACGTCCACGACAGAGCCGCAGTTGCCGGCCTCCACAGAGATGGACGGGATGTTACGCCGCGCAATGGTCGACTACGAAGACCAGTTTGCGGGGGCAGCGGGGCGGCTACGCACGGCAAGAACGCAACTGCGCAATCTTTGCGCGCAGCTGGATGTGCTGGATGTGTTCCGAGCGGAAAGAAACCTGAATTTTCATCGATGACGCGGTATTTCTAACCATTAAATTATCATCCGACGACTGTATAGTATAGAACACGACAGAATTTGAAAAAAAAAATTGTATGGGATGGTTGGCGGGATGGAAAGCATGACGAATCGCATCTCCGCTCTCGAGCACGGATCGCGGTCAATTGGTATGTCCGCCTGGGAGCCACAAAACATGCACATGATGCACGCTTTGGGAGCGCGGCAGCGTCTGCATGTTTTTTTTTTTTTTTTTTTTTTTTTTTTTTCGGAGGAGCGTCGAGGGGATCCCCCTGGTCGGAGCGGTAGATCTGAAATCGCACCTTGCCGCCGCAGAGGGGGTGGCGGGGTTCGCTGGGAGGAAAGTCTGACGGCGATGTATCTCAACGGCGGATGAATGTACGCGCATAGACCGTTCATACGGAATCGAAATTCGCTATTTTACAGGAGGGAACGTCGAGCGCAGTATGTACTTTCTGCTGCATGTACCATGCGAGGCAAGCGCGGTCTCCGTTTGCTTCTCCAGCTCCATGGACGAGCATCTTTCCCGAGAACGCGACGATCGATCCAGGCGGATAATTCAGTCGCAAGCCTTGGCGGGGGAAGACGAGATCCAAGCGGTCGTACTTCCCGACTGTCAGCAACTGATCGACCCACTCTGCCCGACCTTTTCCATCCACGTGATAAGGACTGGACCGGTTGACCATCAAGGACAAGGTATTATAGACGGACGGCCAGAGTCGGAGCACTTCCTCCATGTCCTCGTTGCGGTCCGTCGCAGCCTTCTGTCGCAATCGAAGGATCGCTTGCCGACCTCGTGCATACATTTCGGGATGCATGACTCGTATCGCTGCGGACAGCAACGCATGCGCTTCGCCCATCGAGGCTAACCATGCTCTGCATTCGGCTCCGCTCCGCTCCTTTCTCAGGTTCGCTGAGACGTCCATCCGACTGGTGTGATGCTGCGTGACCGAACCAGGGATTTTTCACTTGTTCCCGACCCGACGGTTAAAAGGTGACGCTCACGTTGTGACCCTGCTGAAACCACCCTGGGGAGATGTTGATGGCCCCCGCCAATTCCGCATCCTCTCGGAAGTAAGTGTGATCTGTTCTCCATGCGCGCCCCTTGTCGATAGAAGTGATGCTTGAGCGGAGGGTTCGTCGCATCAGTCCACAGTGCATCCATATCCGCTCCTGTTGTCAAGGGAGATCGCTCAAGCGGCGTGAAATCGAGACAGGTCCGACCCGGACGCTCACCTGGTTTACTTCGCTAATCGCGTGCGGCAGATACCACATGATGACGTTGCCCCGTTCGTCGACGAAGACGGTCGGCTTCTCGACCGCTTGGAAACTGATGGGCGGTAGCTCGCCGGTGGTGGTCTGGCGAGTGATCCTCTCCACGAACTGAAGCGAAGCCAGGGGTTCCTTCGCGACATCGAAGCCACGCAGGAGATCTTATACAGATCGGAACGTTAGATCTTCTCCCACTTTCAGGAGTTTCGGGAGGGAAAGAAGACACGCACGTGGATTTCTCTTCGCCTCCACCAGCGTTTCCACGATGCGATCGGCCTCGCAGACCAACCCGGGCGTCATGCTAATGTGGGGCAAAACGTCGCCCGATTCCGACGTCGGGCGCAGCTCCGACAAATAGCGCCGATGCATAAATTCCGCGACGTGATCCGTGAGCTCGAGCGGGGTCCCCGTAGAGGACGTTGAACCGTTTTCCGCGGTGAATGGGTACATCACGGAGGGAAAAATGGAGGAGCGAAGAGGGCGAAAAGAGGGTGCAGCCGTCTGACAAAGTCGCCAGGCCAACCCGTGACCCATCCATCCACAACGAGGACGATTGCCGAGGCGGGAGACCAAATCTAATCGAGATCGGCGACGGGCGATGCTGATGTGTGCGCGAGGCATCCCGAGGCGGTGCCTGAGGGTCCTTCCCCCCTACTGTTCGGATGGATACCTGCTCGGAGGGATGTGCTGCCAGCGTTGGCACGCAGCGGCCTGCCACCGCGGCGGGATCGTCCAAATCCAAGACGTTAGCGTTGCTGTGCCATCCCCCAGGGCGTTAAAAACGGCTTCTTCTTCTTCTTTCGTCCCCCCTCATCCTCATCCTCATCCTCATCCTCATCCTCATCCTCATCCTCATCCTCATCCTCATCCTCATCCTCATCCTCATCCTCATCCTCATCCTCTTTCAATCTCGAGCGGGTTGAGGCCGCTCAACTCATAGCGGTCCCACAGCGGGAGACTGGCGCCGCCGGTTCGTTTGTTTGTCGGAATGTGTCGGGATTCCGCCAACTTACACATAACCGACCCTGTGGGAATAGGGCGGATCTGTTTCATAGCATACGTTTCAACGTTTCTATTTAAAAAACATTATCCGCGGGGGGACCAGAAAATCTAAAGTATACAGGAACTCGTTCGAGGGCTCAGTAAAACATCGCGGGATTTTCTGCTTCCAATCGCTCACACAACCAGAGGAAAGCCTCGATTGCGTTGTGATAGCGACCTTCCTGCTCGTCCTCCGAGACCACCCAGTCGAGATAGTCCTGGAACGAATGACCTGGAACGTCGAGCTCCCTGCAGAGATCCTGTCTCAGCGCGTCTGCCAGCCCAATGGTGAAGGCGGTTTTGAAAACGATGTTACCGAAAGGACACTTTGCAGCGCTCCCGGGAACGAACTCCCTGTGACAGTGAGGTCCTTCGCCGTTTCGAGCCTGGTCCTGCGGAAGTCCGCAGTTGAAACAATAAGCGAATCGCTTGAACTTGAAACGTAAGCGGAAGTCAGAGTAGCCAGAGAGTGAGAAATCGTGGCAGGGGGCGGGGAAGTGGTCCCTCTGGAGCTCTCGGCGAAAGACGAGGTGACCTGCGCATCGGCCGCTCACGATGGGAACGTACTTGTCGAGCTTCGCGGTGCGCGCTAACCTGGACCTGACGTTGATTTGCACCCTCGCCGCCCTGGCGGCCGACGCGCCTTCGGGCTGCGTGCACGATCTCATCGGAGCGGGGGATCTCCCCTGATCTGTCGAGGTCATCAAATGCGGTAGGGATGCCCTCCGGATCTGAAACGGCGCTTGAAGGCTCCGGTCGTTCAACATCTCAAGGGCGGTCAGCGCCCTCTCCGTTCGGGGGTCGACCTCTGGGATTCCATACAGGTCGTCGCTGTCGGGCGTGAGTGTGAACGGGTTCTAAGGTCGGGTCAGAAAGATGAGGTTGGCCCGTTTTCGAAACGAACGGCTCACCTCGGCGCCCAAGTCACGACGGCCGGAACCGCTGGCAGGGTCGGATGAGGCCTTTGATGGGAGGAGAACGTGAGGGAGAGTGACTTGACCCCTGGCAGCCAGAGGAGGTCCCCTGGAGGGAATGATTTCCTCCCTGTTTTGATTGAGCCGGGGCGGTGCAACAAAGTCGTCCTTCGTCGTCGAACGGGCATCGGGATTGGCCTTGGTGTGTGCGGCGGCGGCGGCGTTTCTCAACTTGGGAATGTCTCCAGAGACGTTTTTGCTTGCCCCGAGTACCTCGAGATGGATCGGGGAGTCAGGGGAGCAAATATCGCACGGGACCCGGGTCGGGCGTTCCTTGCATCCATAAGACATGTCTGGGCCATCCATGATCTCTGTAAACACCTTGACTCGGCAGAGCCCCGTCTCCATCGCCTGTCTGACCGAGGTCGAAGAGGTGACATGCTGATCGTGACCTCTTCCAGGCATGATGATGCCGGCGGTGGTGCTGAGGATGAAGGCATGGGAGGGCTTTCCATCCCTTCCCGCACGACCGATCATTTGCGATGTGACGAGGAGGCCGAATTCGGGGTCGACCAAGACGACGAATCTGACGTTCGGTCTATCGACCCCCTGAGCGAACGCGGTGGTGCAGGCCATCGCCTTGGTCTCGCCCCGATCCCAGCGGTCGAGGTTATACTCCTTTCCAGCGTCTGGGCCGAAGAGATCGCTGTGATAGATCGCGCAATCGGAGGTGGTCGCGAACGCGGTGGCCTCGCGTTTGGTGTTGAAAAAGACAAGCATTCTCTCTTCGGGTCGGAGAAGGCGATAGAGATGGCGAACGATGCTGTGAAGGGGCTGACCGCGCGCGGTTGGCAAGACCTGAAGGTAGTGGAGGCCGATCTCTGGCCGGTCTGTGGGTCCCCTGATCGTGTACACGTCCGCGGGGCGCATTTTGAATGGCTTGAGAAGGTCCTGAACCATAGGGGGCGGCACGGTCGCGGAGAGGAGAATAATCTGTATGTTCATCCTCGCGCACTGGGCGGCGAGGGCATTCCACCTGGTGCGGCGATCGGGATGGCCTGCCGCCAAATCGTGGAATTCGTCGATATAGATCCGCTTGATTCTTTGTCCGAGCGGCGTGACTAGCATGCTGTCGGGAAGGAGAGAGCGAGAGATCAGAAGAACGTCACATGATCAGGGAGCGTGGAAGGTGTCAAAATACCTTTGAAAGTTTTCCATGCTGACATGCTCGACTTGCATGAAAATATTCTGGACGTCGTGGGGAACCGAGGTCTTGGTGGAATACATGTGGCAGCGGACGCCGGCGACAGCGCAACGCTGGAACTGCTCCGAGAGAAGGACTCGGAAAGGGCAGACCACGACGGATATACCTTCCATGCCAAGAAGGGGGGGAACGGTCCAGAGGAGACTCTTACCTCCGCCCGTCCTCAAGACGACCATCATGTCCTTGGGGTTTCTGTCGACGATGGCGATCAGCGCATCCAGCTGCTCCCTGCTCTTCTCCGTGGCAATGGGGTTGCCAAGGGCGCGTCGGATGCCGTCGCGAATGTTCTCCTCAAGGTGAACGAGAACCGAGTCTGGGGAGGACGGGACGATGAAGTCATCCATGGAATCGTCGTTGCTGGTGGCATCGGCATCGTTCGTGTCTGGGTTCGCATGGTGGTCGGCGTCCGTGTCGGCATCTGCGTCATCTTCGGCGGCGGTCAGCATCGGATTATCGAGATCCGTCGCAGGCCCCGAGGCTCCTCCTCTACGAACCCGCTTCGTCTCACGCTCGGACGACCCTTCCGATTCTAACTGCGACTGCGAGAGGATGGGTGCCGGGCGTTTTCTCCTAACGACGGCTGCGATAGGCTGAGAGCTGTACAGCTCTGGCATGCGTGAGGCTTCACCTCGTGAACGTCGGCGCGCCTGAATGGGGGATGGGGGTGATGGGCACGGGGAGGTGGGGATGTCGATCCGATCCGAATGGTTTCGGCGGGTGGAAGGTGAGGCTGATGGAGCGAGCACCCTCTGGACGCCCTTTCCCTTGTCGAGCGGGCGTTTGATGGGAGGAGTGAGCGGGAGGGATGATAGCAACGAAGGGCCGTCTGGAACGAGCCTCTCTATCTGAGTATCTCCCGCCGCAGAACCCAACCCCAACCCCAACCTAAACCCAAACCCCGGCACCGACGCGGGTGCGGGTGCGGGTGCGGGTGCGGGTGGAAGAGTGGCTGTCGACGTGGGCGGGCGGGCGACCGTCAGTGGCCCGTCACGATCGGACTCACTTTCCCGCCTGAGAGCACCCCCGCTCCCGACAGGAAGAAGAGCGGCCGAAGACGGTTTTTTGCCGACGATGAAACCGTCGTTTCGGAGCTTTTGAATGACCACGTCGGCGATGGCGGCGGACAGATCTGGAATAAGGTCCGCTATGGCGGACTTGATGGGGCCGCTGTCGCCTCGGGTCCTCACCGTTTGAATCGGTTCCTGCACGGGGAAGGGGCCGAGACCGAGAAAGGAGTGCCATTCGTGGCATATCCAACGCTGTTTCTCCATTTCGTTGTGGGTGAGACGGGGCTGGTCGGTGAAGGCCCTTCCGTAGTGAGCGTGATCGACGTCGGTGGAATGATCTGCGGCCTCGGCAAGAGCGTCATCGAGAGCGGAGAAGGTGGCGTTCGGGGATATGAAATGTCTCGCCATGGATATCGCAGCCTGGCGATAATCCTGGGACCCCCAAGGGCAGTCGAAGGCGTCTCTGTTGCGGACCTGAAACATGTCGTAAAAATAATCTGGCTCCATCCTTTTCCCTCGTCGCATGCAAAGATATCTGAAATAATAATACGATGAACCGAAGGAAGGAAGGAAGGAAGGAAGGAAGGAAGGAAGGAATGAAGGAATGGACACTCACGTTCGATGATTCTCTCTGGCGTCGGGGCCGTAGACTATGCCGGTCAAGAGGGCCTCCGCTTCTCGAAGACCGCCTCCGAGGAGCTCGAGCAACATGCGAGCGACCTGCGGGGGCGGGAAAGAAGGAATGCAGGCGTCACGTCCTGCGGCGGCGCTCGTCTTTCCGTCCCTGGTGACGAAGAACATTTCGGCCATGCGGAACTGAACGTTGCGCTGGCGGTCGCCATTCCTTATTTGCATTCGAGTGAACTGGGCCGCCCGAGTAGACACGCCCATGGTGATGAAGAGCAGATGGAGGAAAGAATCCCACATGCGCTCGCATTTCTCGAGGACAAGCTTGACCTCGGGAACGTTCCAGCAGAGAGCGCCAGCGTGATCGAGACGGGCGAGGTCGTAGGTGGCGACGAGATGTTGGAACATTTTCAGGCGGTTTTCGCGGAAGGGGGATTCTTCGAGGAAGCAGTATCCGCGGTCGTCGTTCGTGAGATCGTCGAGGACATGCTCGAGTTCGCCGACGATCGGGGCGGAGCGAGTGATATCCCTGTAGAGCAGCCAGAAGTGATCGATCTGTTTCTTGAGGCCGTCGCGGAATTTATTCAACCACATGGTGTGGGTGCGGACGGTGAAAGATCGGTAGTCGGGCGAGATGGTCACCTTCGGGTCCTTGGTCTCGGAGAGGACGATGGACGAGGCGAATTGGGAGAGCTCGGTGACCATGTTGAACGGGGTCGGCAACCCCAAGGCCAACACTTTGGCATGAAGCGCTGCGACGCGCCTGCGTGCGTTGCATATTGAGATGTGATAGAAATTTAGAGGGAGGTTTGATGAAATGGACTCACTCGACGTCACATCCTGCAGGAGCGGGATCGTGTTCAGGTCGGCGGGGGCTTCCGACCAGAGCCTCGAGAAGGACGGTCTGACGGATGAAATACTTGATTTTCGCCAAGTCGGGGGTGAACGCGGCGGCGGAATAGAAGTTACCGCAAGGTTTGAGGGCGCGGAGCCAGATAAATCTCTGGGTGACGTCCTTCCAATCCCTTCCGACGGTGGCGGAAACGACGGTCCAAACGAAGGCGCGGTAACGGGCGTCTATCTCGTT
>JBBPTJ010000258.1:0-13745 GCA_038094035.1 Pulveroboletus aff. ridleyi
GAACACGATAGGTAGGAACCTGAACAGAAGGCAACAACGTGTCTAAAGGCTTGATGTGAGTGAACAGAGTACATTAACTGAAGACTCAAGCTCACAATGCAGGGTCTATGAGAACGGCACTGGAGCTTCAATCACCCCTGTGGTACAGTAGTAACCACCCAGTTGACATGGATACCACTGACTCAACAAAGACATATATAGGTGTATCCGAAACTCGCAGTTTTTGTGATGATAGACTACATAGGGTTCTGTAGACTTTGTGAAGTTTCCTGATGTTCTGGCGCCATCTTCTCTCCATACAGCCATCGTTTGTGCCACGTCGGTTCGATCTCCTGCCAATACCGAAAGTAGACTTCCATTCGCTCTCTCCGACCGCTCTCCGCCTTTACAAGGTCCCGGACGTCCCTTGCTCTCTTGCGGAGCTTTGCAGCGGCTTCGCGGACATCCGTCACTTCATTCAGAAGGGCGACGTCCTTCGCAGAGATTTCTTGCATGATCTTGACACAGCGGTCAAGGTTTTTGACATTTGCAGGAAAGGGTGTGCCCGAGCGGGAGGAGATAGGTGTGGCGAAATCTAGTTGTTCTTCTTCAGTCATCTCGGATTCCGTGCCACTGAACAGATCCAGGTCATATGCGAGTACGGCTGGCCCTCTTTTCGCCGGGGATACTGATTGTGGAGCCGATGGTCCAGCCTTGGGGGGTTGAGGATCTACACGGTCACCGCGACATCGGATGCTGGAGTATGGTGTATCTTGGAGGGGTTGGGGTTCTGGAAGCGTTTTCTGGTTCCCAGGGATGGGTGAGCTTGGACCTTTTTCAGACGCAGATATTCTCTTAAATCGCTTTCGCGATGGTCCTTCCTCAGGATCTTCCTTAGCGGGTCTACATTATTTGACATCAGCGCTCCATCTAATGACATCCAGCTTTCCGTGTTTACCTTGTTAGAGTCTTAGGTATCCGGAGGCTTGACAATTGTTGGATAATTAATTCGCTCTTCACGTTCGCTTTCACCTTGTGGGCCTGGAAAAAGTTGGCACACCCCCCATAGTGCGGGAGCAGGCAACACCCACCATGGCGATTTTCTGAAGCTCCGCCCGGGGAAGTTTCCGCAGGGCTACTTCACTTAGGTCCCAACTATCTATCGTCGTAGATGGCGTTGGGCCCGTTGGCTCTACTTTCGGGGCGGCTCTGGGAGCTACGGCTCTTGCCTTGGATTTGGATCGGAGGTTCACCATAGTGTGTCTTGCGATCCAAAACGCGGTATCCAACGGTTTGAAATGTTCACTAAGCTATGTGAACGGGGGAGGAAGAAAATTATTGGGAATGATACAGGTGCGTGTTTTATAGCACGTCTTGTTGGGGTGGTTCATACACGCGAACAATACCCCTTCACTGGGACCTACAACCGCGGTGCAATAAGCGACCGGGTCCTGATGTCAAAGCAACTCAGTAATATTGCCATCAATCAATGACAGACGCAACCACCATGTTCTGGATTCGCTTGCTTTGATGCGCCTGGATGGTGAGTACCTCAACCAACCTCAGCTCGGAATTCTGGCTTTTGGTATTCGATAGCGTCATATACGCGGAAGGCTCATATATCATGGAATATGTTCCACACATCCTGTAGCGAGGCAGGCACCATGTCAACGCTACCCGCTATGGAAAGTGAGACATGGCAATTGTGGACGAAATCGGAAGATGTCCAAAGGAGACAACAATAGCCGATCAAACCTGAGGCCGGATGTACCACGAAGGATTTTAAAGCTGTCTCAGATTCTGGACTTGCTCGCTACTCGACTCCTCTCCCGACGCCGACGTTGATCTCCCTCACCAAAAAAATGGCACTCATAATGGACAGCTCGAAGCTTCGCGAGCTCACTCGTACACAACTTCAGGCTCTCGCCAAAGTACGGACTTTCACTCGACCCCGGAACGTCCCATGTGGCCACTAACCACAACACCTCGCAGCGAGAAGTCGTCCGCGCTGTCGGTAAGACTGAAGATATCATTCGCAGACTCATGCGGAAGCATCCCCAAGGCGTGCCAGTACCCGAGTAAATGTCCCCCACTTCCTTATATGAGCCTGGACTCACCAAACTGGTCCTCAGATACGCCGACAACCCATCTGCCTCGACGACGCCCCCGAGGCGAAGTTTACTCAAAAAAACCCGCAAGGCTACTTCACCGGTACCGGAAACGCCTGAATCCTGTACGAATTCCACAGGTACATATCCGCCCTGTCTCTAGACTTTCGTGGCTTCATCACCTGTTTATCCCTGCTAGGTAAAGACGAAACCGTCACTGAGGCTACTCCATTTCCTTCCAGCTCCAATGCAGCTCTAGGGCTTCTGTATCCTGAAGGTGAACCATCGCTTATCGCCCTCAATGTTACAGCTCAACTCCTCACTGCGTCTATCAGATGAACCAGCGGAAGGTCCATCTAACCTGAACCCTGCCCCTCACCCCGAGGTCGTTGGGTTGGAGACGCTACTGGACCACTCCCCATCCGAGTCCGTTCCACTGCCCGAACAGTCGTCTCACGACACTCAAACCGAAAACGAGGTTACCCGCGACACCCTCCTACTTCCCGAAGTTTCGGACCCGGGCCAGCAAGTAGACGAGGAGGTGCTCGACGAGTTCGACTATCCTAAAGGTGCTCCGAGCCACTACATGGTCGTCGATACCCTCCGCCAGTTCACCACCCTCGTCAACGCCATTCCATCTATGAAGACGCGCATCGCCGAAAGTCGATGCCTCCTCCAACGTACGGAGAGTCTCCTCAAGAAAGCGACGCCAGACGCTCGCGAGTTGACCGTCACACGCGAATATCTCGAGACATTCTTGCTAGCCAAGATGAAGCAAAAGCGGGAACTCTGGGATGGAACAGGAAAGATGAAGAAGGAACCGCGCAAATTTCGGATGGAATCGCTAAGGGCGGAACGCAGGGCGGAAAACGAAAAGAGGTGGAAAGAAGCCAATGAGTTGAATAAGCGGCACGGTCTCAAGCCAGAACCATTCTCAGCGTTTGCGTACGTGCAGCAGCTATGGGGGCGATAAAAAGATCTGAACTCACCCACGCTGTAGGTCGGAAAGCGATGAGGAAATCATTGAAAGTTTGCAAACCACACCTACAAGCAGCAGAAGCGGAAGTTCCAAGAGGTCAAGAGATGAGGAATGCGCGAACACCGGGTCGAATGGAGATGGAGGTACCGACGATGATGGTGAAAGTCAGCGCAAAAGAACTCGGGCGTGATTCTCCGGTATTTCTCGGGCCGTGGATACCTGTTCCTGTTATACCGACGTACTTACACGGCGGAAAAAATAGCATGATCATATCGTGGCATGCGACACGGACAACTTGCCCCCGTGCTTACACATGCCACCATATCCGCAGAGCATAGCATCGGACCGCACCGTCCGTGATGATCGATGAGCCCTGCATGCAACTGCCCTCAAAGATCCGGCACCATCCAAATGCACATCAAACGGAAGTAACCGTGTGCTCAGTCGAGGAGTAGGAAAAAACAGTTGGAGTGTGCGTACTTGCTCCAGCTTACTCACATCAGTGGAATTGGCATGGTCGTAATTTGACTCACGACGATACCACCACCGCTAGATGTTGAAGTCAGGTCGGTCAAGAGACATACGGAGACGTATGTAGGAAGAAAACAGATTTCAACCCGCCTACCCGCCTACCGTATATGATCACATGCGTCGCACGGGTGGACAAATTTCCTCTCAGCTAGAGTGATGCGATGCGGTGCAACCAGCGTTAATACGCACTGCAGCCACTCCACGAATGAAACATACCATACTTCAATCTGACTGATCAATCGATACGTGACTAATCAACCATGTGTTTTCCCACCCCGCTGAAACACCAGCTCCTCGGGCTCTGGGGAAGATTTCCAGCCAGGTTAGTCAGCGAAATTTACCTTGACGCACTGCTGCGCCTTGGATAGACCAAACCAGCTTGCGAACGGAGCATCACAGTGGGATGGTCCGGACATGTAGTGACTCGGGAATTGAATTGACAATACCTCCCACAACGGAGGTGGTGGGTAATAGTATGTGGACTTTCAAGCTTACTGTGCTTCGTGAATTGGAGTGCTTCCATATGACGATGATGGCAGTCACGCTAATGGATTATTCGATGGAAGGTGCCCACCAAAGGTATGGCCTCTAACACGGAGATTAACGTAAACATCTGCCAAAAGGAAGGCACCGACCTGGGAGTTAAAACCAGTGACAATGTCTGTAAGGTGCTCAAAATCGAGTGAAGAACGAGAGAATGCAGGGCATACCCCCAATATCCCATGCTTCTACCCGTTGCCGATGTTACTCAATCGCATCGTTATTCAGTGTGTCCGGCTTGAGCAAAACTGGTAGAAGACGACACGTTTAGCTAGCTACATCACACACATTTTCTCAGTCAGCTCGTGCCAAATCGGAATTAGACATACGTCATGCAAATAGAACAGAGCACCACCTACCAATCCACTGACTCATGTATGCACACGATGGACGAACACCTGTCCTTAGTGCAAGGCCGCCCGAGTTAAATTCCCTCAGATCATTTGCCCAAAAGAACCCAGGTTGCGGGTCCCCAGTGGAGAATGCGTTTCGGAGACGCCGACGAAAGGATCACAAAGGTGGGACGGGACTAGGCTTGCTGTGGCGATGGATACGATCGAAGCAGACCTTCTAGAATACATATTGTTCTATTCTCCTGTTCCGAAAACACATTAGCACACCCGTCTTGCGGTGAGAGGAAGAATCGATCTGACCTAAACGCAATAGGGGATCACACCGGGTCCTTAATGATCTCTCAGCTCCCCTTCACACATATGTTCCACCCGGGGTGTGAATGGCCATCAAGACTATTCTAGGTGCCCTTCCCGCGCATGAGTGGTTGGAGCCGTGCCGCAACAAACGTATTCTGAACCTGAGGCACTGCATTCATTGTCATCTAAGGTCCTTGATTTGGTGTGCGGGAAACGTGTTTACTTGCCTAGGACGGACCCTCAGACCTCCCGCACTAGGGTAGGCATGGTGCACAGCCCGGGAGAGGGAAACGAGTGAATAAGTAAAGAAGGGTTCTCCAGGGGGCCATCAGAGGGCTCAGCGCTTTCCAAAACCCGCACACACTATGATCGTATCGCCACCATCATGGTACTCCACGAGACAAAAGAGACCCGAATTGCTAGGTAGCGGTACCCGACAGGAGCAGAAGCACCCACTGGTTCCACGCCACTTGGACGAAGATGTCGCTCCGGGAATCTGCCCACCTCTATGGTGGGAAAAGAGAGGACAGCAGGGAGGCTGCCCATTCCAGCTATCGTGACTGAAACAATGCAAGAAGCGAGAAGGCAGCATGGTCGAAGCCCACCTCGTATGTCCAGACCCATCGAGAATAGTCGGTGTAACAGGAGATGAGAGCGCGCGATCGGAGATAGGCTTTCCATTGTCTCTCGCGGCTGAAGAAGTTCCTTGTTGCTGTTCTTTCGCGGAAAGACGGCGTGCTACCACAAACGTTGCATGCTGGCTTGGTTGTGCAAGTAGTACTTACGAACTGGTGCGACTCGGCCAAGGTCAGGTAAACGGAGATGCTAACGGCGTCCGGGCACCGCACATCTATCACAAAGAACCTCATGGCGCGTATACCAGGTCGGAGAACGGGAGAGCTGACTCGTATCTGACAAAGGAAACCCCACGGGCGAACGAAAAGCGGCAGAGAGAGGACCTATTCCGTAGAAGTAACTGAATGGAGAAGCAATCCACATCTCCCGAACCAACCTCTCGCTAGGGACGCACGTCGCCCCAGCCTGCCTACAAAGGCGGCACGTACAAGGCGATGTACCACGCGATACGCAGCACCTGAGGCACACACCTTCCATTCTGTCCGTTGACCAGACCGTCGCTCTACATCTCTCCTCTGCGGATCACATCTGATCTAGTCTTCAGATCATCGAGGCCGTCCAACTTCGACGTCCAACGCGCATTGAGCATCACGAAATCCAACCTTGTCGATAAGGTTACAGTGCTCCGCTCTGCAGTCGCCGTTGTCGTGATGCGGCTGGTTCTCAGTCCATCTGGCATTCATATCTCGCCATATTACACGTATTACATGCATATCGCATTGGATCCTATGCGGTTGGTTTCCGTGCGGCCTTCTTGTCCGAGCTTATCCGAATTGAACAGGTAATGGTAAGGTGTCCCATCTCGCTGACACAAAGGACCCAGGCCCATATCGGATCAAACGCGCTCGGACATCTTTGCGATCGCACTAGTACCCCTCTCCGCTCCCATGAAGAATAAGCACGAGGAAGAAGGTAATAAAAATATTTCTTTCGGCGGAACCGTTTGTGCCCGTACCCCAGAACGTGGGTGCATTCAATTAAACAAGCCTGTCGCGATATGGTTGTGGCATGATACGCGAAGGAGAACAAGAAAAATAACGACATTTTTTGACCGTATCTGCCACCGCTTCCCCCGTGACCTCGACGGACAAGGCAAGCGTACATACTACTTTTCCACGTTGACACCACTGCCATCAAACCTTGTTACCTCGAGGCGTGCCACTTTTTTGCTTTTCTGGACGCCGCAAACGCGCCACATCATGCAGGATGGAGACTGCAGAGTCCATTCATGTTCATGGTCACCTGTGCATGGCAGAATTATTCGTTGATCTGGTTTGAATAGAGGCGCAAGGACCAGATCGTGCAAGCATGACGCCCAGTTCTGAAGGACAGGTTGATACATACCACGTTTTCTGCTCTCCCTTGGTTGGCAATGGATGGAGCGAAGATCTATGCAAGTGAGCTGGTGCATCCCGATCCGAACAGTTACGGTGCCAGCGTAAACGGCAGCGTAAACGGTGCTTAAACGGCACGGAAATAGTCGAGAATATGAAGGACGATAAGATAACAGAGTCAGTTGAGGCTTCGACCACACCGCATGTCTGCGTCCGCGGAATCGAAGCACACTCCTGGTGGCGCTTGCACATCGCCGAGATGCTATTCTCCGCACTGCGGTAAAATAGACTAGCTATCAGTACCTGTAGTGAGAGATATGAAGGCAGCGAATCTAACGCCCGCCAACGTGAACACATTTCTACACAAGCCCTTCATGCAGGCAATCTCACTAGCGAGCTTCCTGGTCGGCGGAAGGAACTCGACCCTGGGTATGATCCGTGAGCACGGAGGTGTCACGGGCTGGTGATGTGGCGTTGTTACACAATGTTCGTGAGGTCCCGGCTGAAGGAGTGAGCCTGTACATAAGTACACGAGCCCAGCGCGCCATTGGTATGCTACATGTAGATTTGGCTGACATATATTAGCCTGGTTATGGGATCAAGGTCGGCGCCCTCGGTCCTCCTGCCGACCCCGTACCCCCGTCAAACCCGGCAAGGCGCAGTCATCCTGACCCGTGAGCACGGCCAAAAAAAAACCTATCCTCAACGTTCCGCGCAGAGCGGAACTGCGCCATCTTAACTGTAGGTAGTTATGTGCGTCCCGAATGTTTGACAGATCTGTCAAAAGAGGTGCAGAGCTTGGTGGTAACGTTCATTTCTCGTTCTTGATCAATGATACGATCATCGCGTATGCTGTAAGTAAGGATGGCGCCAATGTCAGAATTGGGCCATGCTGTAGGTGTCAATACAACGGAAGCAAATGATGGGCTATCAACCATACCGCCGACTAACTACAACTAGATGCGACTGAGATGAAGGGCTGCAGTCATGAACGCTGAAAGAAATGCAGCATTTTAATGCGGCGAGGTAGGTGTCGTTCCTGTGTTGTTAGAGGCCATCGTTACCGGCGGAGGAAAGCACAACAGCCCCTTCATATAAAAAAAGAAAAATTGAATTTCTCGCTGATTCCGTCAGGGAGAAGTGATACGGAGGGACGGCGGGATACTACGAGGGTGAAACGAGCCAGCGGACACAAAAGGGAGTCGGAAAGTCAACCCTATGTAAGCGCGCTGTGGCCAGGCACGTGTGATGAAGGTCCATTGAAACGACCCGGCCTTGGCATCTGGGGCGGCGGCGTACAGTGTCAATGCGGGTCCGACATTGATCGCTAGCAGGGTCAGCAGCCACATACTATACAGATCTCGAGAAGGCGAACCCTCGACTTTCTTCGAGCCAGACCCTTTCCAGGGGTGGGCTCGAGTGAGAGTATTCGCCGATGCGCATACCCACAGATACCTGAAAAAGGCCAAGTGAGGAGGGAGCGCCCTGGCAGTCTGGCACTGCGGACCGGCGACCTGAACCAAGCGGGCGTCGTGTGGATAGCCGCGGTGAACTCACTATAAGTTAATTGGGACCCTTCAGGCTGACAGGTACATAACCTGTCCAGTGCAGCTCTGCAGCACGAACCCGAGTCCGAAGTGGTTGAGCGCACTTTGACCCTTGACAGATATCCATGTCTGATAATGCAGTCCCGACAACTATGAGTGCGCACTATCAGGGTCCTGGACGGGGGATATCGCCGGCAGTGTCAATAGTATCAACTGTGCACTAATGCGACCTTTTGAAATGCCAACTTAGTCTCTCCCGAGTTCGTTTCTGGCCGGCAGCTTATTCCGTTCTTTTGCAGAGCGGAAGCACAAGTGTCAGTGATCGGATGGCGTCTGTCTTGTCAATGTGGAACCGCAAATGTTTTGGTGTCCACGTTCGGTGATGCCACCGCTGTCAACTTGTCTGTTTCGTACGGGCAGACTGTTGTATGTCCCAACGATGGCTTTATCTGACAATCGCGATAACGTCGTCTTCCAATTCCGAGGAACACACGCGGGGCTGTGCGAAGACAGCGTCATCGATCTCGTCTCATTCGCACAACGGATAGCCTTATCTTTTGACCTGCCGGGGCGCGGGCTGATAATGAACGAGAAGCCATTGGCGTCATATGCCCGAATAGCTACGCTGACGATAAGCCTGATCATCATCAGCTATTGCCCGTGCCACGCCAGAGTTGGATGGTCAAACAGTGACCGGGTGGCTGGGCTCTGGGGAGGGATAAACAAGTGATCAAATATGGGAAACAAAAGAGCATCTTGTTTCATGATATCACACACGGATGGTACCTCAGCTTAGAGACGACAGGGAACTATATATATACAGATTCTTTGTCTGCTTTCCGTACGTCGAAGCCGAGCCTCCCACCAATGACTGCCTTACGGCGTCGCTACGGGTACCAACATCACGTCACCTTAAAGGAGCGGACGTATTCCCATGTATTGAGACTTTGGGCGATCGATGTGCGACCATGACTTGCCAGGTGTTAGTGGGGCGGCCAGACGAACGTTCCTACTATCTCGCCATGAGATAATAATGAAGGCTCAGGTAGACAACCCAGGTGTCAGGGCAGGATGTTGATGAGGGATGGCCGGGACTGCTTTGCCACGTTGGTTGTTACAATGTGCAGTGATATCGATATCTCTGCTTGACGCCGCGTTACGAGCTGACGAGACCCTTGAAGGCGATGGAGTGGTTGGGAATCGTGTAGTGATTATCAATGCCATGAATGCCACGCCTTGGAGTCCATGTCTCAACGTAAAGTCAGATTCGGACTGATCCAAAAGAAACGCACACCTGCCTTGATATGCGAGGCAGAAGCGAGGAAGATAGATATTTCTGTGAAATGAACATCATGGATCTGATTCTCCGCACATGTGGGGTCAAGCCACGAGGCGTTCAAACGAGGGACGATAGGCAAGGGGGCTGCATGAAGGGTACACACTCGGAACGAATCGACTCACTGCGGCAAGCGGCGGTTTGGCAGATGGGAGAGCAAAAACGAGTGCTATACTAGTTTTCGTGTTGTCACTTTCAAACAAGGTTCTCCATCCGACACAAGCGCACTTGAGTAGCGAGCGGAAATGACATCCACGACCGGGAGGGCAGTAGCCTCGGCTCGGGTGAAAGACATGAAGGGAAGGCGGTGAGGACGGGGCCCGGTATACTCGCCTGGAATCGGACGTGCGCAGTGTCGCGGATAGATGGAATATGATTTCGAGAGCGGGCTGGAACGTCAGGGAATCGGCAAGCAGTCGACCGACCTGCCAGTGTCACTCGGCGTCGATCCGAACACTGCGAGACGCTGGGTGATGAGAGGTCTTGGTCGGGAGCTGTGCTGGGAGAGCGATGAACCGAGCCGGTTCAGGAGTTAAGCAGTGTCCATGCGGATCGCATCCGGCCGAACGTTCTTCTGTGGGACAGTTTTGGACATACTGCCACCTCTACCGGAGGTTGTTGTCAGCGCATTCGTTCTCCAAGGGGACCTTTGTTCCCAACGGCGGCGAGTATAAAAGAAGGAGGTGGAGAGTTCAGCGGGCCCCTCGTTCTGGCCACCCAACGCTGTGCGACGTTGCTCATCGCCCACTCGATCCCATTGCAAAGAACGCGCCGTGTGTCCGATCACCCACGCCTGGTGGATAACGAGATTTGTCAAGGGACTTCTCCCCGTCCTCGAGGCAGCAAGCGAAGACAGTAGTGTCGTGCATGCCGCAGGGCACCGCCGAGACGTACTCAAACGATTCCCACGGTGAGTTTTCCATTGTTTCATTCCACGGAGCTCGCAATTATTTGGCGGTGCCAATAATAAATAATGGGTGTGCCGCGCCGGCGCGGTGGTCAGGTCCCAACAAAATTTTCCCTGGCGTGGTGCACGCTTCGCTCGGCTGGACGAGTTCGGCACGTTTTGATTATATAATAACTATTTTTGCAGGAGATCTACTGCGTTCGGATATTTTGAAACCTTGTCTCGTTCTCAGGACTCCACGATTTATATACTCACTCGTCTTTTCCCCAGCAGTGCTTCCGAACTATTAGCCCTCAATCGCATTTGCTTCACCCAGCGTCACCTTTTCTGTCTTTCTCCTGCTCATGGCTACTGTCCACGGTCCAATCACCGCTAGCCATCCATCGCCGTTCAGGTCTACGCACAACGCCTCTCACCCCCGTGTTCCCTACCCCCAACCACCGGTGCGTGCGTCCATGGTCGTCTTTATTTTTCTCATCTACTTTTTCAGGCACCGTCCAAACCACCCTCGACGCAGCCCACGCCAAGTAGGCAGGATCCATTTTACGGCCACGAGCAGACGTCGAAGCTATGCGCGCGCTTCATCACGCATCTGTTTGCCTGCCCCGAGTACCCCCCATCCTCATCGAACTCTACAGTCAAACTACCCCACTTCATAGCGTATGCTTTGCACAGAACAAAGCTTCATTCATCGGTGACCTTTGCCGCCCTCGTCCTTTTGCAGCGACTCAAGGCACGATTTCCGACCGCTCGGGGGTCGTCGGGTCATCGACTTTTCATCTCTGCTTTCATGCTCGCATCCAAAGTCATCTGCGACGATACCTACTCGAACAAGTCTTGGTCCATCGTCGCCCAAGGCATGTTCCAACTTCGGGAAATCAACCAGATGGAAAGAGAAATGTGTCAGTACCTCGAGTGGGAACTAAATGTAGATCCCGTCACCCTCGCAGAGTTCGAAGACATGATTCGCAAGGACTTTGTCGGTCCCGGACCCTACCCCACTTACATTCTACCATCGACGAAGAAGACCACGCCACCACCGACGGCCAATCCTTTTGCGGCCTCGTCGAGTGCGAGCCCTTTGCCATCGTACGGACAACGGTATCCGTCGCCACCCAAACCGGTGTTTCCCCCTCCTCCAAACCCCTCTGCGGCATACCTGACACCGCCTACCACCCCCGACACTCCTTCACCATCGTATTCACCTTCAACCTCCCCAGCCTCGTCGGCGTCCCCCCCGACTCCGCCAGGTATCGAGGATTACACGGCCAAGATCGTGTCTGCGTCGTCGTCACCAGGTCTCGCAAAAGCCGAGGCCATTCCTGTCGTTCACTCCAAAACCAAGATGTTTGCATTCGCTTCGCCTTCGGTGTGGTAATTCACTCATATTGTAGCTCACATTATTTGCCTAGAGTTGTCGTCTTGAAGACGATGTCTATTGTATACTCGCCACTCTTGTGGTTATCCCAGGTCGCCTACCGCATATTTAAGGACCTATCTATACCCCGCTCTGTTCGTACCTTGGGGGTGGGCGACATGGAGTACCATGGGCAATGGACGTTACTGCTTTATCTCGCATTCCTCATACTGCATACTCATGTTGTGTCAATAGCTGCATACAAACTTTTTTTCGTACGCATGTGTACATCATAAAGAACCAACTTTTGCTGAATACAACAAAATAACGAAGATGGGTTTGTGTGTGCATGGGATGCGGTGAAACATGACACACATCTCAAGCGGGGACAAGCGACTCTTCTCACTGAATGTCAACGCATACTTTATCGGTCGTGGGGGCCATTGGTGCTACGCTTCATTAGGCCTCGTCTGCGAGGTAGCGCAAGCATAGCCGATTCGAATAAGGTGTAGTGTCCGGTGCTACAGCTGATGCCACAACACTTGCCCTTACGAACGTTGATTCAAACCCGTGGGGGAGACATCCACGTTTGGTGGGCTCAAACGGTGCTAATTCGGGTGGCGGCGCTAGGGCTCGGATATCAGACGTTTCTGTTGGAACTTGCCCGTTGCGGTCGTTTATCTCATCTGGCGCCATCCCTTGGAACTGTAGCAACCCATTTCGGAAAGGGAACGGGCGCGTGTCCATGGAAAAAAATAATTGATTTTGTGGGCGCCGAGCGGCCCTCGATGGAGCTATCTCCGGGTGTTTGGTGAGGGAAGCGAGAGGTGCCTCCGTGAAGTCTAACACAGCCATAGTGTGGCAGTCGGGCTGCGTGCGAGCCAAGATGACAGTACGTGCGAGCTGAGGAGAGCTGTGATGATATGGCCAGTGGCACTGGGAAGGCATCAGTTCAATGGACCACAGGATGGCGAGTATATTGGCTCTATCAGGCGTGTATCTTGGAGCTCTCAGCGCCCATCTCGGCCTTGTACTACGGTCAGCCACAGCAAAAGGCACTGACCGGCCGTCATCTCGCCGATTGTAAAGGTTAAATCCACCCACCCCTGATGTCAGAAGATCAGCTATCAGTCGGCGGGAGGAACACGCGATCACCTCATGGTACGCCTACTTATGGCAATCTCCCAGGCCAAGCTGCAATGTATCCTCTCCATATTCTGGCTTGTATCTAGGGACAGGCTTGTACCTGTGGGAGGGTAAATGCATAGCACGAGGTCCGTTGCAAATGGATTTGTGCAACGGAGGCGTACAACCGGTCAAACGCCTATTGGGCTATCCGCCGCGTTTCCGTACACGGTTCGAAGTGAACCATCTGCTTCTATCACGGCACGCCATGCAAAGAGCATCGACTTCTCCTCGGCTCACCTAGCACCCTCGAATCTCGACACATTGCCTAGCCACTAGCGGTCGGAACCAGTATGCCGTGCATTCTTCTTGCTTCTCTCTCGCCATGTGTGCATTGTTGCGGGTGTTGGTCGAGTGGGTGATCTCTGAGTGCTATGTTAAATGCCGGTATCTGGTTTGTTGAATATGAACATGGATAGACCTGGGAGATAGCGCCATTTCCACTCGCACAGCCATCCGACAGCACCGCCTGCTAGTACGGGCATCAAGTCGGGGTTGTCATACGACTTTCTTTTCTAGCGTCGCTCTACGATCGAGGGGAAGCCCATCTTGTTCGAAGAGCGGGGTCGATGGGTAGGGATTCCAAGTCTGGATCGTTGCCTACTCTCTTCAGTGTTGACTATGATCTTTTTCGCAGCACAATCACTATCATGGTC
>JBBPTJ010000259.1:0-17557 GCA_038094035.1 Pulveroboletus aff. ridleyi
CCTTAGAAACCACTAAGTTACGGAAAGGGTATGGTCTAGAGTGTGTTCTTGCACTCGCTGCCGCTGTGGTAACCTTTTTGTATGTCCTCTGATGCGGCATACTGATTATCTTATCCAAGCTTGAGCATGCCTTTACCCTCATCCGTGATGGTGTTATCAATGTTCGGAGCACTGTAAAGGAAATGGCTGAGAAGAAAGGGAAGATCATGCTGCCAAAGACCCTCAACAAGGTGACCGGGAATATGAGCAAGGGGACGTCCATGTTCTCCATGGGTAATTGGGGCAATGAAATGCAGTCATATGCTGTTTCGATCACGAAAAGAGGACCTGACAATACCGCAGACATCATCAGCTCAGCCTACGCATTGCTTGACCAGAAGCCTGCCGTTCATTCTGCGCTCAGCGACTCTGGTGTTACCAATTCTGACATTGATCCACGCGCCCTAGTCTGGTATTCATCTTGAAATATTCACTCTGTACTCAGCTGATTGATGATCTTTTAGAGTTTATCTAGGTATTCATCCAGTGGTGACCTCGGAGCAGGTCATTAATACAAGTTGTCTCTGTTCTTCCTGAGTACCCTTCATACAGTCCCTTTTCTCAGCTTTTTTGACCGCTTTAATCACACGTTTTGTCGAGTGACTATTGTTTCCTTCAAGCACCCCTTATATCCTTTATTTTCTGTTCCCCTGAACTAACCACTTTAATCACATTTCACATGTATCTGTTCCAATTCACTGATCAATGGCATTGTGCCCCTTGTTCCGCTTTTACCAGTTTCGGCAGGCTGTTCCAAATTTGAGTAGTGTGAAAAAGGGTAATGTATAAGGGTGATCCAGCTAGTGAAAGTGGGAAAAGGGTGCATCGCAAGGCTAATTCAAGAGTAAAAAGTATGAAACAAGTAATGTGCAAGGTAACTCTAAGAAATCGAGTGGCCTTGAGTGGCCTTGAGCAACTTGTGCAGAGCTCAATATTTTTCCCACCTAAGGGGGGGAAGTGCTGAAAAAGTGCTAACACAGTGTGACCAAGGCCATGGACATTTTCCTGATGCAGTAGCGTGCGTCTATCCCAACCTTTGATATTAGCATGGGAGCCTTGATTGGTTATTCTCCCCGTGCTGTTAGAACCAACTATGGCCTTGGGATTCGATGGTCAACGTGCCCAAGGCACGGGAGCAGCTCTCATCTGGCGACTCTTAAGTTGTTCCACCAGACGGTGACTGCAGTGGACCCCAAAGATTACCTTCGATGAGTCTTTCAGTTGCCTCTTATGACAAGCATGCCTCACACAGATTGAAATTGTACTCATTGGTTACCCTTGCTGCTTCTGCTGCAGCTTAAGGTGATCAACCAGATAGAAATAGAAATGCGTTGGTGCATTGGTGCTCTGAAAAGTAGAGACTAAATGTTGATCCCGTCATTCTTACAGGGTTTGAATATATAGTTTACAAGGACTTTGCTGGTCCCAGCCCTATCCTACCTATGTCCTGTATCAACAAAGAGGAAAGCGTGAAGTCAAGTAGACATGGAAATGGTTGTTCTATTTCACAACGCAGATGTCAGAACTTGAATACAGAAGTGCCATCACTGCCTTCATCATCCATTGCTGATAAGTTGTCATCTGTGTCATCAAGTTCGTTATCTTCGGATATCTCATCATCACACCCATTGCCCTCAAGATCTCTGCCTATGGCCACTCCATGAGGATCTTCAGTCATACCGTCAACAGGTTCCTCATCACTCTCGTTGGAGGGATCCCATATCCCTGTAGTGCTACAAACATGAGCAGCGCCGTTTGCTGAAGTCGAGACCTGGTATTGGGCATAGTGTCCAATGCCAAAGCCCGTGTATCAAGTGAACATATCACGATCCACGAAGCTGGGAATGGTGTCAGGCTAGCCAAAGTACTGAGTAAATGAACTCACATGTTGACATAGTAAGCTGCCCAATCATTGGTATCGTCACCCTCCCGAGCAACTGATGGACCATGATGGAGTAAGGAGTTGGTGCGACCATCAGCAAAAGCTGGGATCAGATGGCAGGCGCGAAGGACGAAAGATGGGTCAATGAACCCAAATGCAGTGCCTGAGTCCGAGGGAACAAAGCCAATCTTAGGAAGACGAGCATTCCTGAATCCCCAACGGTGACCGGGCATGACTCCAAGCCAACGAACCCATAGCAACTCCATTCTCCATTTGGTGCCCATATACTCAACTGCAATAAGGAATGACCTTAGGACTTGGGCATACCAGAATGGATGGGCATTTGGACCTTCCTCCCACGAGAGTAACATTACAGTTGAGCCTTTCCCAGGGTACAATATGTCTTGGTCGTGGTGCATATCGTAGGTCGTGTAATTGATTTGAAAATGCTTGGGCGAGAGGACACTGTTGAGGTTATTAACAAATTGTATGGACTCCCGCTCTTTGCTAGAAAACACATGCTCGTCACCATCGTACTCAAGGTTCATAAGCTGTGACAGAAGGTGATCCTTGAGCTTAGGGATGAAGTTCTAGAGTTGGTGACATTAGAATGACCTAGCTTCAGTACATACTGATGAATGAGGATGCACCTGTAGAGCCGGGTCGTCTGGGGAACTTTGAAGAAACTAGGCGAGGTTGAAAGCATTTGCTGGTGCATCTGACAACCGATGGTGCAGTTCGAGTGGGACTATACCTGGGGCAGTATCCCTCTGCATGGAGTCCTCGCAGATATCTGGCCTGAGATGTGCATCGTATTGGCGTTGGACCCGGGTATATCTCCTTTCTTGCCTCACGATCTGTCTTATGGGCATCTGCTTGTTTGTACATCAGTAAAATTGCTTGATGTGACAATGGGTGAACTCTTCCTGGAACTTGGTATTGCACTGGCTAAAGATAGTGATGGATTTATACAACTTACTATCTGAGTTGTATATGAATCCGTTGTTCCAAAAAGACGGATAGTCAATACATAGTCACCTAGGGCGTGTAACTTGTATGTAGCAAGGTTAAATGACTTGAAACGGGGGCCAGACTGCGTGACACTGCATGAGGCATCTGGTTTCCTGCTCTTGCGCCGCCAGCGTGCTGCAGTTTCAGTGGGTAACTCCATGGTATGGAAAGTGTGGCATGTGGAGTTTTGGAACCTTTTTAGCTGAGAGCCGAGTAATCTGGTGACACCACTGAGACACTCGAGAGACTCATCTGTGTGAAGCTGTAGTTTGGTGAGTGCATGCCACTCTGCAAGTCGGAAGAGGAGGCCCTGTATAACCTTGTCATGTTCACAGGGAAATAATGACTCGAATACAGATATTGCACACTGCAAGAAATATCAAATTAAGCTAGAATTATAATATCTATTGAATTGTGGACGATACCTGAAGGACGTCCTCAAAGTGTCGAGCAGGACATTGTTGAACTTTGGCAACGTTTGGGGGGAATCGTTGAATCGCACCCCTCCCAAATGAAGATATCTGACGAAACCTTGAACACTAAGTATTCCAGGAGCTACTAGACAGATCACAGGCAAAACACACCTATCATTTAGAGTTGAAATCATGCTAGGATCAATAGCGTAAAGTATCCTCAGCAGATGCCTGAAAACCGACTTGAAGATCCCTAGCTTGAACTCATGCAAAATATCAACAACAAGCAGGCGGTAGATATCACAGCCAAGGGAACCGAGGGTGTCAGCAATTGCATTCTGTGCACAAGATGTAAAGTTGGCCCGATATATGTCCAGAGAGTACTTACAAATGTAGGTATTAAGGACATAGCCTTGAGGTGTGCCTCGGGCACTGCGCCCTTGACTGGTGAACCGAGCTTGTAGATGGCGGCGCGTGCAGCTGAGACCTTATCCCGCATATACATACACAGTCGAGATATCCTACGCGATGAGTCAAACAGTCATCCAAGATGGTGGAATTCTGTCTTTGGAATGAGGCATCGTGGACAGGGACAAATCCCCTTATCACAAATTGCAGCAAGTAGCACCCTAGAATGGTTTAGTAATATGAACACAAATGTAAAAATCCATACTTTTCTGGATAATCTGCAGAGTAGGTGAATATACGAGGAAATACCTGACGGTACCTACCATCATAACATTTGACCACAATACCATTCCGGTAGGCCTCAATGAACTCGTCATCAAGCAGAACCTTCCATACCGCATGAAAGAGTTCGCACTTGCAGTGCGTCAAGATGTCCTTGATGCACCGTTTATTCATGATACTGGACACGAGCTGGGTTATGCTCTCTGGAAGCTAATCGTGTGAATAAGATAGTTAGATTTGAGAAGTTATATAGAACAAACGAATGTTGACTAACAGTCGGAATGAATGCAATAGGATGGCATGTCCCTGAACAGGGATGCGCTCGGTCATATTTTGACTGGTTCCCGAAGAACAGATAAACCGGCCAGGCAGACGCATTACCAAACTGAGCGAGGTGGGTCACATCTGACCAAAACATCAGCCTAGCGATTACACATTCTAGGTTGCATCTGTCACTCCACCTTTGTTTCTGGAGCTTATCATATTCATCAATCCATGTGTCTGATATGTACAATTCATCGTAGATATGCCTCTCTTGACCTGTGATGGGTGATCTCCAGATACGTCGGAATGGGACCAGGTGAAAGGACTTTGCAACTGCTCCAGCAAAGACAGCATGAATGACATGGGTAAGGGGGCGATGAAATAGCCCCAGAATTGTAAAATTTCGTCCATTTCCATTCAGATTCTGCTCTTGAGCGGGCACTGAGATATCTACCGGGGTTTCCCTCCAACCATCCTGGTGTAGGACAGAGGTATGCACATTTGCAACACCCTCTGATTGATCGAACCGTTTCATGTTAGTATGAGCATTGAAATTATCAAAATGGTGGGGATCGAAGTCGCCCAAGTTGATGACCTCGTCAACAAGGTGAGTGACCTCAGCCTCGGACTTCTGCCTGCTACCAGTCATCATCCATGTCATAACTCGCCAGACACCCATATTCTCCCAGGGCCAGGGAGGTGCTGGAGGAAGCGATGAGTCTGTGGGGCTTGTGTTCAACAAGTCGCCAGATGGGTGATCGATTGTGTTATTCGAGAGTTGGTCAATGGTCAGGAATGTGTCAGGATCATACGATGGCTGGTGATGGTAATTGTGGGCAATACCAAATATATTGAAAGAGGTGCAAAAGGAATCAAAGACGTGGAGAATGACACGAGGTATCCATGATGCAGTACAAGATGGTGGTTCATCTGAAGCAACCAAAGAGGGAAGAGATGGCTCTGGAAGTATGTCCCTGAACTGCGCTGGTAGACGTCTTGACCGAACAGGGCGACCGGATGGATCTGGGTCAGGCAATGGTGTCTCGGTGCGATCGGGAACTATGCTAATGGCTCTAGTGTCAGAACCATGATTTCCCAAACGTCCATTACGATACTTCATGCCCCATATTCTAATCCCACTTCCTTAATTCACCACTTACTTTAGCATTCTCTTCATTATTTCACTAATTCGGGTCTAGGCTACCCTCATTTGCATCATCCATTCCACTCACGTCAAGATCTAGCCTATTGACACAACCTATGACATCATTCCATATCTATGACGTCACACTACGTCATTCCATTCTATTTATCATCCGCTTACTTATATTTCGTACCCGATCGTAGATCGATCACATTAACCTATTTATATCCATAGATCGTTGATCCGTTAGTCATCTCTGGGTCAAGGGCTTCGCTCGGATCTTAACCAGATCTCAATCATTGCTTAGGGCTTAACAGGCATTAGGGTTAGCATTACCTATATAAGTAGTACATATCCTGTAATTAGCCTTCGTTCTTGGAATTCTCATCACTGTGGCTCATTCTCTGCGTGTGTGCCTATTGCCGCACCTTAGTCTGTCCATAGTTTCGGCCTCACTTACTTCTCACTTTGAGTTGTTTGTGTTGTTCCTGATATCTAGTATCGCTGGTCTCCATAATAGGCACCATGCCAGAGGGGGGAGATGTCAGTAGAACTTGAGTTTCGATATTATTTGAGTGGAGGTTGGATCTATCGATGCCCTGCCATCCGGTGTAGGAGGTCGAATCCTCCTACGGTTGTAAACCCCCTTTTCTGTCTATTACAAGATTCCGTTCAAGCATCCGTAGTGTCCATCATCCATCCAGGTAGGTTTTTTTTTATCCTCTGTTGATGTCTCCGTCCATCCGTATCTGTTTGTACAATCTGGCCATTTGTTCCGGGTCCGGACTGCATCAATCCGGTGCCGGATCCATTTGTCCGGATCAGTTTTGTTTGGCTTACATACCTGCTGGGTGCCGTTTGGACCTGGACTAGTTAGGTCTCGTAGATATAAGTCTACGGGTATTCCCGGGACTATAAAAGTGTGTCCCTACCATTTTTAATGGATCTTTTCTTCCCCTCCACTTCCTATCTGTGTGAACTGGGCTACTGGCCAGCTGTCTCCTCTCGCTCCCTGTGTCTCTCCTGTCCCCCTCCTTTGGGTCGAGTCTATACTTGCACCCTTTATTCAATCCTTATCCATCTGGAAAGGATTCTTTGTTGTACACCGTGAGAGGGGAGGTGAAAGAATGAACCATCTGTGGAGGTTGACCACCATTCCAGATGAACGACAGTGGTTACCTGGATGAGACAGGACAATGCACCTCGTACTCAGTGCCTGCCCAAGCACAAGTTATGACGCTGGTGCCATGGATGAATGGCTAGCACTCTTTGACTGGCCAAGCATCTACACAGGGGCCATGATTCCAAAGGCAACTGATACCACTACCCTTGTGACTCGGGAAAAAGGTGAACAGCCACACTGATGAGAGGGTGGTTCATATGAAGCAGGGGAGTGGAGAACTGGATCTGGAGATACGACCAAGAACTGTTTTGAAGAAGAGAAAAGATGAGTGATGACAATGGGCTATACCAGGTGCACAGTGAAGAGTGTGGATGAGCTAGACCAAGCGACAGGTCTGTGATGGGGGTCAGAGTTGCAGGTGCATGATTGCAACTGGAAAGAGGAACGTACCTGCAGATGTCCTCTACCAGGGGATGTAAATCCCACCAATTTGTTTGCCATCATCCGCCATCGGTTGCCTTTACCCCCAAGATGACCACAAGCCTTGCTAATGTACCAATATGGATAGGCTGTCACACATCACACCTTATCTCCTAAATCACCGACTCCAGGAGCTCCAACTCTGCTGCTCTCATGATTGGACCCACAGCGCAATATGCAACGTGTACCTGATAGATGGTCAACATTCCTTCCCTTGTACATCCCTAGATGTGCGAGTACATCATTCTGGATGCATGATTGCCCTTGAAGTAGCCCTATGCAAGAGTAGATTGAAGACCTTGCAGATTCACTCATACATATATTGTTCTGCAATGATAGTCTACTGACCCATCATTAGCTATGTACCCTGGTGCCTGGGTCATGCAAGCATGATATGCTCCCGTTGTCTTTGACGATTCCTGCCACCAATGACCATGCCATCCTTGACTGTCCACCTGTTACATTAGCTGTCATGGATGCATCGATTGAATGCTTGCTTGATTGCTCCCCATCCAAGACTCAACTACTGTGACTGGGGCAGTGACTCAACTCATTGAGTCAGCAAACTCCAAAGAACTTGGGTCAAAAGGCTGCCATGCTTATTAATGGTATAGTAGCTATTTCTCACATGCTCCATTGTGCGATGGAATCTCACTTGCCAGGCAGGAGAGACCCTCAAGCTGCTGCCCCTCTGGCTTCATTGCTGAAGATAACCAGCAGACGTTAAACCAACCTTCCTGATCACAGGATGCATTGGTTGAGTGCAGGATTACAAGGACATGCTGCGCACAGACAAACATCGAAGAGAGTGCGCAGGGTCACAAGGACACACCACGTAGGTAGCAAACTGTGGCAGAAGTGGGAGCGCAGGCTTGTGTTGATCTGCTCATCCACCATCAGTCTGCTCATCTCCACCCCACTCATGCTTACACTTGCAATACAGTGGGATACACCATCATTGTGCTCAACCAGACCATTGAGGAAAAGATTAACCCAAAGACACATGTGAACACCCTGGACATGGTCTTGCCCCAGCTGAAAAAGAGACCCAGTATCGTCTTTCTGAAATGGCTGACAATCCATCTCAACAGCAAGAGCAAGAAGAAGTTTGGATTGGTGCATTTCTATCCTCCTGTCTACGTGTGCTAACCCCAGGTCAGACAAGTGTGAATCCATCATGGGTGCATACGACCCCATTGGGCTCATGCCTATGACCTAAGCCACATTCTCCGCAGCATGCTTGACGCACAGTCAATCCTCGCCATTCACAGTGCACATCATCGGGTTACCCCTCACCCAACCCTGCCTGCCATTCCACCTCAAACAGACTCTCATCCACACCACGATCAATCACGGCACTGGGTTCGAACTCACTTACATGGGTGCACTTGGTGATTTGGAGTTGAGCCATATGAGCATCGGTGTCTGACAGTGGGCTCACTGCAAAACGACATTGGTGGGCATCCACATGGGAAATTGTGTGGGTGACCCAGGGGCGTGGGATCATTGTCAGCGAGGGGGTGATTGGGAAGGGACTATAGGGGTCCTGAGGACATTTGGAACTTGTGTGTCTTTTCTCTTCGTTCCATATGCATCTGATGCGTCTACCAGGATCATGCTGCTCGGTTTAGCCCTGAATCTGGCACACGATGTTTCCACCACTGTACCCAAGTCACTCGTGTTGCATGCCCACACATATGTGTTCTCTCGGTGTCATGCGACTCAGGCATTTGGTTTCAGAGACACGATGGACATATCGTGCCATATTGTCTGAACACAGGATCGTTGTTCCGGTATCGTCCAGTGGGGATGTGGACAATATGGTGGCACCCGACAGGGTTGCAGTGCAGCATGCCCAGCTGTTCGTACTGAATGACCCACCAGAGACAAATGTGCCTGTCATGCGTCCTGGCAGGGCTCAAGATGATCGAACTGGCATGATGAAGCACCGTCATGAACCCTAACCTGACACTATCAGATCTGGACTGGTCCCTCAATGTGCAATGACTCACAGTGCCGTCAATAATGATGCAGCAGATAGCACACCAGCAAGAAAGAAAAAGAAGAAAAAGTATGGGGTACAGACATAGGGTTGACCAGCGGGACAGGCTCATGTATTTTCTGGTTACATTGCGTCATGGACCAATAACCGATACATGTATTCACACTTTTGAAATGACATTTGGACATGGCTGTTGAATAACCTGACATAGGTATCACAATCCTGTATGATGCATAGAGTGCTTGTTAGACTTTTGAACTGGTCCTACAGGAATGCAGCAATAATAACTTGTAGGAAAATTTAATACTAAGTCACCTGAGTACTAGTGAAAGTAGTGATTACCTCCCCAATAGTTGCTACTCTGCATCCAAGAGTCCATGAAGTGATCAGTATGAAGAACAAAAGATGCCCTTTGTCTAATTGAAATGAGTAGACTCCCCTGATCTGAAGACAATCACATACCCATTGCCCACCTCAATCACCAAACCTTGTTCTGCCAGCACTAGCTCTCCCCCCTCAAAGTCACCTATAGGAATTACCACACATATATTCTTGTCCATGCTATCTTGGTGAGCCCTAGAGCATATATTGATGTTGATGGCCAAAGATAGAAAGGGGGTTGCAGGGGGTTCATAACCTCCTGGGATTGAGTCTGCAAGCTCAAGAAGTATATTGTATTCCTCAGGCAAATGGTTTTTTAACTGTGAGATTTGATAAAAGTTATAATATTTTGAAACAGATTCTAGCTTACCAAGCTCTCAACCCACTCAAAGACGCTATCAAAAGCACCTAAAAGCTTATGATAGGTGTTCTGATGCTGAAAGGTTTCAGCTGACATATGGGGAATCTTTTGGACATGATTAGTGGTGCAATTATTAGACAGGAAAAGCCGATGTGGGTGAATGTCAGCCGGTGCATCTGTCCCCTACAGTAGCCAGCTTATCAGTTAAAATCACAAGATTTTATGAATTGAACTGCACTTACAAAAGTAGGATATCTGTTGTAAATGGCATAAGGAACGGTTTCAAAGCCCTCTGATGTCTGGGTTAAGCTATCCCTGTGGGTTAGCATAGACTTCCCATCAAATACTCCTTTAAGCTTTGCCCCCAGACAATCCTTGAGATTGGATAGCATTTGGCTGGATACAAGAACCATAAGGCTCCCATCACTATTTCTGATTTGAAAGGTTTACCTAGAAATGATTAGAATCTTGAAACTACAAGTTGGGATGTACTTATGGAGGTAAACTTCTAATAGCTACTCTCAAGTAGGAATTTGGTGCTTTAAACTGGTTCTGTCATATCCGCTCCGACCTCCGGATCTCTGGACCCTTTACTTCTTCTCCGTTCCTCCATAACCCGGACTCTGCCCCTTTCGTATCGGACTCCATTCTCCTATTATCAGACTTCCTTCACTTTCCTTATTTAGTATTCCCTTTGTACCTTCAACCCTCCATTCCTTAGTTACGACCCTTAGCCTCATCCCTTAGACCCTTTGCCACACCATATGCTCTCACTACATATGTTCCCTATCTCCATATGCTTCCCTTTTACCCGACGTACCTTTTCATACGATCCTCCATTCCTCCGTCTGAACTCCGGACCAGACCTCAGTATATAAGCTTCCTGTACTCCGTTTCTGTACCTCAGTACGAATATCAAACCAGTCACCTCCTGTCTCTTGTCCAACTCCCTTCTCTCCTCTCTCTCTCCCTCTCTCCTACAAAATACAAGGACAGAGCCTAGGCAAGGGCGCAACACATAAGTCCTGTGCCAATGTCCTCCTAGGTACCCTCTTGCTGCTCCGAACTCCATTCGTCCTCCTTACGAACTTCGTTTACTAACCTTCGGACCTCTGATCAGACTTGAGTCTGGAGGAACCGGACTTGACAGTATATTCGTACTCCCTCTTGTCAAGACTCACCTTTCCGACAAATCTTATGTCTGCGTGCACAAGATGAACCTCCCAGCATGAACAGGTCCTGCAGACTGCCTTTGGCAGTTCTCGCGGGGTCCCTAGAGACTTTCGAAGCTTCTCCGCATGCACCATGGTCACTGCACCCTCCATCTCCGAGGCACGTAGCAGACAACCTCTGTCCCTGCTAACACCTCTTCCGCTTACCCTCAGTCCCGAACTTCCTCTGATGGGTTCCCAGGAATGGGACGACGAAGAGTCCGTCCAAGTCCAACCTGGCACCCCGATGCCTTCGCGCAGAAGGGGCAATGGGAACGACCCAGGTGGAAATGACTCCTCCAGTTCCTCCGACATGGACTCTGATCAGGGTTCCTCCGCCAGGCACTTCCCCAATGAAGATAACCCTGAAGACGAAGAACGCAACCAAGTCCCACTTGCCTACGAACCTTTCATGCAACTCGCTGATGCCATCAAGGGGATGACTCGCCAAGCACTCCGATGACAGAAGACCGAAGGCTCAAAGCCCAAGGTCCAGGAACCCGACCCGTTCGACAGGACGGACCTGAAGAAACTCTGCCCATTCGTTGTCCAGTGCGAACTCCACTTCCAGGCCAATACCTGGACCTACCGCAAGGATTGGACCAAGGTAACCTTCACTCAGTCCTACCTCAAGGGGACCGTGCTCAAATACTTCGAGCTGGACCTCCTCAGACTCGAAGTACCGGGCCTCTGACCCGCATGGATGGAAAGCTGGCACACATTCCTATATGAGTTGCAGTCTAATTTCGGACCTCACGACCCCATTGCAGATGCCGAGGCCCAGCTTGAGCGCCTCCAGATGCACGACTCACAGCGCATCTCCAAGTATATCGTCGAGTGGAATCGACTCACCAGCCAGGTCCGAGACTGGGGCCAAGGAGCTCTCCGATGAAGCTTCTACTCCGGTCTCCCAGACTGCATCAAGGACGAGCTCACTCATCAAGGCAAACCCGATGACATCCACGAACTCTGCACTCTCACCCAGCAGATCGACCACCGGTATTGGGAATGCAAGGATGAAATCACCTGTGCAACCAAAGCCTCTGGGTCGAACTCCAGCAACTCCACATCCGCCTCCAAATCATCCAACTCTGGCAAGGACAACTCATCTGGTGCCACCTCTACCTCTGTCTCCGGTAAGCCTAAGGACAAGTCGTCCAAAGGCTCCTCCTCATCCTCCGCCAGCAAGAAGAGTGGGACCAAGTCCACCTCCGCAGACTTGATCTCTGTGTCAAGTCCAGTTCCTCCAGACTCAAGTCCGATCAGAGTTCTGAAGGTTAGTACACGAAGTTCGTAAAGAGGACAAACGGAGTTCGGAGCGGCAAGGGGGTACCTAGGAGGACGTTGGCACAGGACTTATGTGTTGTGCCCTTGCCTAGGCTCTGTCCTTGTATTTTGTAGGAGAGAGGGAGAGAGAGAGAAGAGAAGGGATTTGGACAAGAGACAGGAGGTGACTGGTTTAATATTTGTACTGAGGTACAGAAACGGAGTACAGGAAACTTATATACTGAAGTCTGGTCCAGAGTTCGGACGGAGGAATGGAGGAGCATATGGTAAGGTACATCGGGTAAGAGGAAAGCATGTGGAGACGGGGAACATACGTAGGGAGATCATATGGTGTGGCAAAGGGTCTAAGGGATGAAGCTAAGGGTCGTAACTATGGAATGGAGTGTCGAAGGTACAAAGGGAACACTAAATAAGGAAAGTGAAGGAAGTCCAATAATAGGAGAACGGAGTCTGGTATAATAGGACGAAGTCCAGATTATGGAGTATGGAGAAGGAGTGAAGGGTCCAGAGATCTGGAGATCAGAGCAGATATGACACTTTGCCAAGTTGGGCAAGGACAGCAAACTCCTCCCTGAGGAGCGACAATGCCATCTAAAGCTTGGCTTGTGCCTCTTCTGCAGCCTCGCTGGACACTCTGCAAAAGAATGTCCAAAGAGCACCTCTAGGGCTGCGAAGGCTCGAGCAGCTGCGACAACTCCTGCTCCAACCTCCAGCTCCGCTTCCTCAGAGGTGAAAAAATAGAGTGTGACTCTCCTACAGCACAGGTTGGGAGTTGCGTTGAGCCCGACAACTGTGCTCCTCCGACACTTTGTCTCAATGCATCCTCTCTTTCAGATCCGAACTCCCTCCATCCGATAGTTTCCCTTCCTGATTTTCCTATCTCCGATGTACCAGTACTAGTGGACTCTGGCTCTACTCACTGTTTCATAGATTCCACATTTGTAGATAAAAATAAGTTACCTACGTACTCCGTCCCTATGCTTTCCCTCTGCCTTTTCGATGGCTTCTCCACTTCTTCCATTTCCTCCACTATAGACCTCTGCTTGTCCTTCACTTTGGGAGCTTCCACCTCCAAAACATTTTATGTTACCTCGTTGGATCCCTCATATCATATAGTTCTTGGACATTGCTGGCTCACCCGTTGCAATCCGTTGATTGATTGGGCTACAAACAGCATCTCATTCCAAACTGACCCCACAGGTTTGCCAACCCCGATGTCGCCCTCAGTCCCTCTGGAGTCAAGCTCCAACGCTCCTCCGACTCCTCCACGTGAACCTTCGCTGGAACCCCTGGACTCTCCCACAGCACCCAGACTTCGGTCCCCTCCAGTCTCCTTCGTCAACGCTGCCACCTTTCACTGGGCCTGCAAGCTTGAAGGATCGACACCCTTCACCCTCACCCTCCGTTCCATCTGTGGTCGCAGCACTATGTGCGTCGACGCTCCACCTGAAGAAGCTCTGGACCTGTCAAAAGTTCCTCCAGAGTACCACGAATTCGCAGATGTCTTCAGTAAGGGCAAGGCTGACACCTTGCCTTTGCACAGGCTGTTTGACCTAAAGATCAAACTTGAGGAAGGTGCTGAACCTCCTATTGGTCGCCTCTACTCCATTTCACCCTCTGAACAGGGAGCCCTTCGGGACTTCCTCGATGAACATCTCTGGATTGGCTTCATCCGCCAATCCTCCTCCCCTCATGCCGCACCCATCCTCTTTGTCCGAAAGAAAGACAGTTCACTCCGATTATGTGTCGATTTCCAAGGCCTGAACAAGATCATGAAAAAGGACCACTACCCTCTCCCGTGCACCTTGGACCTCCTTGAGGCTCCGAGCGGAGCCAAGATTTATACGAAGCTCGATCTCTGGCACGCGTACCATCTGGTCCATGTGGCTGATGGAGATGAGTGGAAAACATCGTTTCAAATGCACTATGGTTCCTTTGAGTGGTTAGTAATGCCATTTGGACTTATGAACGCCCCCGCTGCCTTCCAGCGCTTCATTAACAGCATCTTCGCCGACATGCTGGATGTTAGCGTGGTGATGTATCTCGACGACATCCTTATCTACTCTGCTGACCCTGCATTGCATCGGAAGCATGTCCAAGAAGTTCTCTGACGCCTCTGCGCCAATGGACTTTACTACAAACCTGAGAAATGCGAATGACACAGCAACACCATCAAATACCTCAGATACATTCTCTCGCCCTCTGGCCTCTCCATGGCCAAGGATAAGATACAGACGATTTTAGATTGGCCAGAACCCCAGAAAGTCAAGGACATCCAGTCCTTTCTAGGATTCGCCAACTTCTACCGTCGCTTCATCCATGGCTACTCCAATATCGTGGTTCTGTTAACCCAACTCACTCGCAAGAGTGCCCCATGGGACTTCTCCAATACTTGTCGTAGGTCCTTCCAACGCCTTAAGGATGCGTTTACCATAGCTCTGGTGCTCGCGCACTGGAACCCCGATGCTCCGATTACGGTTGAGACTGACGCCTCCAACTACGCCATCGCTGGTATTCTCTCCATAAACTCTGAAAATGACCTCCATCCCGTCGCATTCTACTCCCATACCCTTACCGGAGTGGAGTTGAACTACGACACCCATGACAAGGAGTTACTGGCGATCTTCGAGGCCTTCTCCTCATGGCGACATTTCCTAGAGGGTTCCACCCACCCCGTCAATGTAGTCACAGACCACAAGAACCTGGAGTACTTCTCTACCATGAAGCTCCTGACGTGCCGCCAGGCCCAATGGTCAGAGTTCCTCTGCCAGTTCAATATGGCAGTCCGATATCATCCTGGTAAGCTCGGAGCTAAGCCTGACGCACTGACTAGATGCTGGGACATCTACCCCAAAGAGGGGGATAGGGACTTCGCTCGTGTCAACCCCGACAATTTCCAGCCCATCTTCACCTCAGAGCAACTCGCGACGTCCTTGTAAGCCACACTCCTAGAAACTCTGTTACTCCAGGCCTCCGTCCTACTCAACACCAAACAAGTCTGCTCTGATATCCTTTCCTCTCTCCCTGCTGACCCAGTTGTGTCACCCCTCCTCTCCTCCGAGTCGTTAGATGACCCGAGATGGTCCGTAAGCCCTGAAGGCTTCCTCCTAAGGGACAAACACATCTACGTCCCCGACACTGCCAACCTCTGACTCTGACTTCTCCAGACCTTCCACGACCACCCTACTGCAGGCCACTTTGGACAGAACCGCACACTAGAGCTGATCTGTCACGAATACACCTGGCTGGGCATTCGGACATTCGTCAAGGACTATGTGTCCTCCTGTACGACATGCTCCCGAGCCAAGGTCCCCCGACATCGCCCATACGGTCTCCTGAAGCAACTCCCGGTCCTGGAGAGACCATGGAACTCCATATCCATGGACTTCATTGAGCAGCTCCTGCCTTCCTCCGGCTTCACCACCATCCTCGTTGTCATAGACCAGTTATCGAAGCAAGTCATCTTCATTCTGACTCATGATACCATCACCTCCACTGAGCTCACCAAGCTGTTTCTCCTCCACATCTTCTCAAAACATGGAGTTCCCTCCCATGTCACCTCCGACTGGGGCTCCAAGTTCATATCACACTTCTTCCAGTCACTAGGTAAAGCTCTCAACATGCGCCTACACTTCACTTTGGGATACCACCCCGAAGGAGATGGTCAGACAGAGCATGCCAACCAGACCCTTGAGCAATACCTCCGGATCTACTGCAACTACCAGCAAGACAACTGGTCGGAACTCCTTCCGCTCATGGAGTTCTCTTACAACAATGTGCCCAGTGCTACCACCGGTGTATCCCCCTTCTTCGCCAACAAGGGCTACCATCCGAACCTCTCTGTCAACTCCGATACCACCCTCACCTCCTCCACGGCCCAGTCCTACGTCACAAACTTGGATCAACTCCACAAGTTCCTCCGATCAGAGATGCTGGAAGTGCAGAAGCGCTACCAAGGACCAGCAGACACGAGAAGATCTCCAGCTCTGAACTTCGCTATCAGAGATCAGGTATACCTTAAAGTGAAATACCTCCGTTCCACAAGACCTTCAAAGAAACTCTCCAAAAGATATTTAGGACCTTTCACTATCATTGCTAAGCCAGGTTCACACTCTTTTACCTTACGATTACCTGACTCTATGAAATCCGTACACCCAGTCTTTCATGTCTCACAGTTAGAACCCTCCACTCCGAACTCCATTCCAAACTGTGTCCAACCTCCGCCACCTCCAATCGAGGTTGACGGAGAACCTGAGTATGAGATCGCGGAAATCCTAGACTCCAAGATCGATCAGAGAAGGCATCACTGCCAACTCCTGTACTTGGTGCATTGGCTCAGATATGAGGGAACTGACGACGAGACCTCTTGGCTATTAGCTACGGAGTTAGGTCACGCTTGGACTTAGTCTTGAACTTCCACCGGAGGTATCCAGACAAGTCTGGACCACTTCCTCCTTGAGTACCTACTCCATTTTCACTTTCTTTCCCTTTTCCTTTCCTTCTTACTCACTCCTTATTCTGATTCGGACTTCGTTCATTTACAAAAGAAAAACAAAATTTATTCTATCTACATGGCCTCCAGTTCCTCCAGGGCTGCCTCCATCTCCATCTCCACCTCCGCCTCCACTTCTACCTCCTCTGTCCCCTCTGTCTGCACCTCCGCCTCCGTGCTCCCCACCTCCAGGTCCGCCCTCGTTTGCATCCCCACCTCCTCATATCCGCACCCCCTCATCCGCACCCCCGCAACCTCCTCTTGGAGCCTTCTCAGCTCCTCCCACACCCCAGCCACGTCCTCTCGCAGGGGCGTGAAGCCCCCGGCAATGAGGCCAAGCAACCCTGTGGCCTTCGTAAGAAGGGCCATGAGGGCGCCTGTAGTGGGATAAGGGGGGGGCGGGATCACCACCTCCACCCGGGCCTTCTTGCAAGGCGCCGGGTGGTCTTCCTTGTCCTCTTCGTCTGCCTCCTCAGGGTCCTCCAGGGCCTCCTTTCTCTTGCAAACGAGGTGGCCACACGCGCATGCACGGCATGACCTCCCCTTCAACCCCTGTTGAGGGGGACAGCACTCCTCACCCCGTTGCACACATCGTGCACACAGGGACCACCTGGGGTTGGCGGCCTCGCATCCTCTCTTTGGGGCCCGGTCCAATGTTGATGGCTTGCCCTTGTGGCCCTCATTCTCACTCAGGAACTCGATGGCCTTGTTCTGCGGACCTCTGTCAGCCACGTCCAATGTCCAAGTATGGACCACACATCTGGTTGCACCCCATCA